>JACEFZ010016221.1:0-226681 GCA_014155875.1 Cepaea nemoralis | reverse complement strand
TCTGCATATCTTAGATTAACCAACTAGTGTTTCTTCTTCTCTCAAATCACTTCCTACTACCTGTTGTTGTGTTGTGCAGTGTGCTGTGTTGTGTGGACTTCTGTTGACTGGGGTTCTCATAAATTGCAACAACATCCCCTCCAGTCTTCATCAGTAGGTATGAGTATAACTCACCTAGTTTTGATTGTTGTTGACTTAACATAAAGAAAATTCTTAAGTGTATTTGTTACAAAATGTAATCCATACAAATTCATGATAACAAACAATGCACATTACTGAAAGGTTTACAAAAAATGTACCTCTCCGTATCGTGTCTCCGGAGAGTGAAGACGTGTTTTCGTATCTCTTACTTCTCGGATTATTATTACTGCATGCTGAATCACCTATCATGGATTTTTATATCAATGTGCTCGTTGTGATTCTGAGGATGTGGTTAAATAGTTCTTAGATTAATACAAGTGTTGATTATCGCAAAAATGTGTGTTATATATAATATTCATTTCGAGTGATAGTTGAACACTATTAAATTTTAACCAATCAAGTGCACGAGGCGTGTCAGATACAACCACGGGACCTCAAATTGCCCGCGGCGTGGCTAGATAACAATGCGATTGCTGCGTTCTTCAAGTTTAGTTATTCGTAATATTATGCAATAATGTCAGGGGAAGGAGAGTGCTCCGTATTAGAAGTGAATGGTGAAAGGACTCGCTCAGGTTTACGATCGGCTGTCAATAAAACTTACACACTAAACAAAGAGAGGGCCGTGAAGAATAAGCTATCCAAGTGCATAAATCCCAACGGCCTAGTCGTCATACACACCAACTCAGGACAGTGTGTTACTGTTTCCTTCAACAACACACTCCAATATGAGGCATTCCGAACTTGCCTACTCAACTACTACAGGCTTGAACTAATTGAACACAGGCAAGATAAGCACGGGGCCCACGTTGAGGATCTGATTACGACGCCAGTGATTACGATACATTTGTACCACAGTACAAATAAACTCATGACACAGGGCAGTAATGAAAACATTAATTCCTGGCTAAAAGTAGATTTTGTTGAACTTGAAAACTCGACACAGGCATTCACCGAATCTACGCAGCCCACAACTACAGCTGTCGACAGCACATCAGCTAACAATGTTCGTCAATTAACTCATACGATGAGTGTACATGACAACATCAACACGTGGCCTGCCAGCCCACCAGTGCTCTTGGCCATTGAATACCCAATGGAGCGTATCCAAAACAACATAGAACCCAATGTTGACATTGTTGAAGAAGTACCTGCCTCAGATAACAATAGCATCTTAACTATCAATGGACATTCGTGCGACTGTAAACAACGCATTGAGGAACTAGAACAATCACTAAAGGCGCTCATTGTCACTGTTTCAACCAACATTGAAGCAAACAACAAGATAAGCAATGATTATAATGCTCTCAAGACAGAAGTCGCACTCCTGCGAGGTGAAAATTTGCTGCTGAGAAATACAGTTCAAATCTTACAGAATGGGTCCTCTACCAACCAAACCGAAGAAGCATGTAATTCCCAAGCAACCGCTTTATCCTTAGGAAATCTTGGGGAAGCTCAATCCCACCCAGAACAGATAAGCGCTATGAAAACACCTCAATGCGCAGAGGAAGATAAACAACAACAAACACCTCAATGCGCAAACGATGATAAACAACAACAAGCAGTCTACCCCATTGACGTCAAAATAAGCAATAGGTTCGAAGTACTTCAAGAAAAGTCACCAGAAAACCTACAGTGCTCTAACATGCTGCCAACGGGCAAGACAAGCCTACAAGATACATCGAGAGAACCACATGGAGACATAAAGACTGCTGATAATCGTAAATGGATGAAACAACGGGCGAGACGTGCTGAAAACCAACATGTATAGACAGCACGACCTGACTGTACACATATTATACTAGGCTATTCCTTAATGAAAGGTTTATACAGCGACAGGATGGCAACGTCAGACAAAGACATTGTTTCAATAATCCCACTGCCTGGTGCTGGTGTAGACCGGCTAACAGACAAGATTAGCAGGTTGGCTGTTAATCATAGCGTTAGAAGGGCAAGCGTACATATTGGTATCACCGACACCATGAACAACCAACAAATCACAGGGTCTCAACTACTGGCACTCTTGAACGGATTACGTCACACTTTTCCTAACTCATCCATTTTCTTCTTCTCCATCATATCACCAAGTTATGGACAGCAGCGCCGTCTAGCTGACATAAATAACAACATTTTGCAGAAGTTCTGTTCTCAAAACATGATGCAATTCATCAACAACACAGCATCATTCACTTCACAGGCTGGTGCACCAAAAAAGAGTCTTTATAAGGATCAAATACATTTGTCTACATTGGGCACCAGTTTTCTCGCCAAGAATATCAAATATCCTGAACGGACATACCATACATCCAATACGGGATCGCGCCGGACACTTTTAGCTACTCCTGAAACTCAAGCCAGACGATTTACTCCCGTCACATCAAGTACCAATAGGACAGAAGTTTGCAGACCACTCATAACCACTGCACCTGAAATCCAAGCCAGACGGGACACTACCACTACACCAATTCCGTTAAATACTTTCACACAGGAGGGTAATAATTACGAAGATATTTTTCCTATTCTCCCCAGAAAGGAACCAACTCTCAGCAACAACGATGTGCCACCACAACCTCCTGTTAGCCACCACCCAGAGGCTCTAGTTGGTAGTCATTGCATACCCATGAGACATCATCAGTACCCATTTCATTATAACCCAGAATGGTTGCACCTCACACGGTATAGCCCAGCTACACTTCGTCAAGCACTTATAATGTCGCTATACCAACAACCAACACAACCTGGTATTTACTAGCAACTTAGCACAAAGCTACACCGGATCTCGGTACAAGAAAGAGCCTCTCCTTGAACGTTTATCTGCATATTTGGTTACTACTTGATCTAGTAACGTATTAGGTTATAAGCAACTACAAACATTGACTTGTTTTGACTTTATATTAATTGATAGTACTTAGCTGTATAGCTTTATAATACTTTTCATTGTGTTTTTACTGTGAGTGAGGGGGTCTTCACTGTTCTTCCTTCTGCTTACTGTTTAACGTTTTATTTCCCGTGTGGGATACCCCGCTTTAAACAGAGACATTGACTTGTATGGTCATTTATTAATTCTTTTGGATAACAGTTGGTTACTGAGCTTGTGAAGTAGTTTTTTTTCAGGTTAATTATTTGTTGTATGTTCTTTAATTCGTTTTGTTCCGTGTTTGCATTATATTCGTTGGTCTAATTAGTTATATCGTTATAATATTGTCATTACATATCTATTTGTATTACTGATATTTTGTAAGTTAATGTAATTGTGATTTATTTTTTTTATGATCTTGTATTTTTGCTTAACTTTGACTAATTTACACTTTCTTCATGGATGAAATGTCTGAGAAGTGGCAACACTGGCTCAATAAGTCAGGAATACGCCTTGGACACTTAAACATTTGCAGCTTATTTAACAAGCTACCAGAGTTATCTTCTATTCTTAATCAAAATTTTCATTTATTCGGCCTTAGTGAAAGTAGACGTAATGATAACATTTCAGATGAGGACATATCTATTAAAGGGTACAAAGTTTTTAGAAGGGATCCCTGTAGGAAACAAGAGACAGGCATAGTAACCTATGTTTCTAATTTACTAAATGCTCACCGTTGGCTAGACTTTGAAACTTGCGAAATAGAATGTATGTGGTTAGAGCTAAAACTTCAAAACCGCACACCCCTGATAATTGGCTACCTCTATCGAAATCCCAGTGCTGGACACGTCTGGTACGAATACTTCACTACCATGATGGATGTGGTTTTCGCTTCCGGGAAGGAAATTATACTACTCGGAGACTTTAACATTGACACCAACAAATCCAACATAATATGGGGAAATATAATTGCATCATACAATTTCCAACAAATAGTACAACAGGCTATTAGAGTAACAAAGTCATCTTCAACAGTCATAGATCACATTTATGTAACTTGCTCAGACAACATCATAGAATGCGCTGTACCTAATTGTGCAATGAGCGATCACTACCCAATATGCTGCACGTGGTCTAAACAAGGAATTAAAACTCCTAAACATAAACACATAAGTGTAAAATATAGAAGTTACAAACATTTCAACCAAAACGCATTTTTACAGGACTTGCTCAGTTCACCTCTAGACAATGTTTGTCAGCTTCCTGACCCGGATGATGCTCTGGAATTCTAGATGAAAACATTTATTGATGTTTTTGATAGACATGTGCCAATCAAGGAAGTTCGAGTAAAACACCACGTCAAGCCACCTTGGATCACCCAGGAAATACTTCAAATTATGAGAGACAAGGATAAAGCACATAAAAAGCGGGATCTCAGCGCATACCGTACTCTTAGAAACAAAGTTCAATATACCATACGACGGGAAAAGAAAAACTACTTTAAGAACTTAGTAATGGATAAAACAAATAGTAAGTATATATGGAAGGCAATTAACACCTTGACAAACAAGTGTAACTTCCGAAATTCTTTACCATCAAATCATATTACATGCGACCAATTCAGTAATTTTTTTTCAAACTGACATAGACTAGTTGAAGGCTTCAATACCTAATTCTCCTTGCAACTTATCTTTACTGTCATCGTTTTGCGAGAATAGATGCTCCGGCGATATTCTTTCCGACATACCGCTAATGTTACCTCAGTAACCTAAAAAAAAAACACCCTCATCTGGGTTAGATGGAATCAGCAACCGGATTCTCCGTTGTGCTGCGCCAGTGATCTGTATATCACTAACCTATGTATATAATCAGTGTCTCACCAAAGGCCACTTTCCATCAGCTCTCAAAATCGCTAAAGTGTACCCTCTTCTTAAATCTGGTTCATTGGACAATGATCTCCCGAACAATTACACACCCATTTCCTTACTATCATCACTATCTAAGCCACTAGAAAAACACATCCATAAAGTAACAGTACAGTATTTAGTTCGCAACAAGCTTATTGTTGACAACCAATCAGGATTTCGACCAAAATTTTCTTGCCATACGGCCCTAACAAACATGATAGAAAATTGGCACCAGAATATAAACAACAACAGTCTATGTGGAACTGTGTTTATTGATTTCAAGAAAGCATTTGATATGATAGACCATGTTATTTTAATTAAAAACTTGAGACAATGAAAATTGGCCCTAATGTAGTCACTCTAATATCATCTTTTCTATCAAACAGAAAGCAAGTAGTATCACATAATAAATGTCTGTCTCATACCACTACCTTCAATATTGGAGTACCGCAAGGCTCTATTCTTGGCCCTCTATTGTTTGCCATATATATTAACGATCTACCTTTGCATCTTTCGTCGTCCTGCGATCTATTTGCAGACGACTGTACAGTGTATACAAAATGCTGAAAACAGTATTTTATTGGAGTCGTCTTTACAACAAGAATTAAATAATGTAGTTAGGTATAGCTATTCAAACCGTATGCAAATTAACATCACTGAAACAAAATCAATGTTACTAAAAACCAGACAAAGACTTCAAACTCTAAGCTCACACACATCACTTCAACTTCACATCGATAACATGCCAGTAGAAAGTGTAATTGAGCACAAAACATTAGGCATAATCATTGATAGAAACCTAACCTTTAATTCCCACGTTCAAGCGCTTATTAAACAAACAGCGAAAAAGGTCTACCAACTCGCCAAAATTAAAAACTTCCTTGATGAGGACACAAGGAAACTATTCTATACTTCTCATATACAGACACACTTTGACTACTGCTCTACAATCTGGGACGGTTGTTCTAATTCAAACACCAAGCGACTTTACTCACTCCAGAAACGGGCCATGAGTCTAATTTATAACAAACATTTATCTGACAATCCTAGCCTGTATAAACGCCTTCAGTTACTACCACTCCGCAAACGCCTGCTTTTCAATAAAGCTAAACTAATTCACAAAATCCTGCATCGGAATGCCCCAAATTACCTTTGGCCATTGTTTAAATATAATGCTAGACACAGTAAACGTTTAAATATATTACACATTCCGAAGCCTAGGATTGACTTATACAAAACAAGCTTAACGTACTCTGCAGCTCAGCTGTGGAACAATCTTCCACAAGAAATCAAAGACATCACCAATCCCTATTCATATAATCGCAAATTACTCGAACACTATCTCAGTACGGATTATCTTCCCCCTTAATAATAGATAATAATAATAATAACAAAACCCTAGTATAACAGCCAGTCCCCTTTTGGTAGGCCAGTATATTCCACATGGCTAATAACAAGTGTCAGACCATTATCTAATTTTACTGTGTCGTGTAGTTTTGATGTTCGCATTTTGCCCATGCCTTTATAATGCATATCTTTATATTGTTGCTGTTCTCTGTTAGCCTTGAATGATGTGTGAATGAAATAATGTATGAAAGAGAGTGATAGAAGGGCAGAATGTTAGACGGGCCTGCGTGCCCAATTCTTAACCCTTTGAAAATAAATAAATAAATAATAAATACAGTGCTAAAGACCTCCATACAGTGCTCAAGACTGTCATACAGTGCTAAAGACCTCCATACAGTGCTCAAGACCTTCAAGCAGTGCTCAGTACCTTCATACAGTGCACAATAACTACGTATAGTGCTCTAGGCCTCCTATTGACACCTTGCCGTCTTGACAGGACGATAGTTTGTTACGTTGTGCTTCAAAAAGGATTAATAACTACAACCCAGTGGCGGTGGCGAATGTGATTGATAAGGCCAATTGGCGCTGTAAATGCTCGTCCACAATAGATGCGTGTGAACACATGATCATTTCCACTATCATGCACCATTTTACGTCTCACACGCTCTGTGTGTGACTTATCTGTAATCAATTTTCTTCTTTGTCGTTATTCCATTTGTGATATTTGCCCTCGGTGCAACGCGTTCAGCGGCGACTTGCTCCCAGTGTGCATTATCAATGCCTGTATCAATCATATCTCGCATACACACATCTTTGTATCGTAGTAGAGACCGACCCTGAGATTTCTTACCCACCTGCAATTCACCAAAAAAGATGTCCTTTGGTATTCTACCACCATCCATCCTCCTAACGTGCCCCATCAATCTAAGTCTACGAAGACTGAGCATGGAATATACCGTCACACAACCTGATCTTTCCAATACTTCAGTATTTGTGATTTTGTCTTGCCACTTAATACCAAGTATTATTCGCAGACAACGCATATGAAAGCTGTTTAAACGTTTCTCTTGGTGTGAGTAAGTTGTCCAGGCTTCACTGCCATAAAGAAGAGTACTAAGGACACAGGCTCGATAGACAAGAACTTTTGTTTTGGCAGTAAGCTTCCTGTTCTCCCAGACTCTTTTTCTTAACCTGTTCATTGTTGTTGCTGCCTTACCAATCCTGATGTTGATTTCCTGATCTAGGGATAATTTGCTATTTCTCTGATCCTAGATATGTAAATTGGTCTACCATCTCTAGTTCGGCGTCGTCAATAAAGATTGATGGTACCCCATGTGAACCTTGTGACATAATCTGCGTCTTCTTTTTGCTAATTGTTAAACCAAATTCAGAACAAGAATTGGAGAATGCAGATAGTAGACGTTGTAATTCTTCCTCAGAGTGGGTCGTAATTGCAGCATCATCTGCAAAAAGCAACTCTCTGATCACTACCCTCCTCATTTTGGTCTTGGCCTTCAATCTCTGAGCATTGTAGAGGCCGTCATCTGAGCGTGAGTGAATGTATAAACTACCATATTGATCACGAAAGGCATATTTCAGTAGAAGTGAAAAGTATATTCCAAAGAGGGTGGGAGCTAGTACACAACCTTGTTTAACTCCACTCTTGATTTCAAACTCTTCTGAAGTTGCACCATCAAACTTGATTATACCTTTCATATCTGTGTAGAACGATTCCACAATGGACAGAAGAGTTGGTGGGCAGCCAATCTTCTTTAGTGCCTTGAACAGACCCTCACGACTGACCAAATCAAATGCCTTTGTGAGGTCGATGCAGGCAATAAACAGTGGCTGATTCTGTTCACGGCATTTTTCTTGCATTTGTCGCAATGAGTAATTATTTTAATTGTAGACCGGTTCTGTCGGAAGCCACACTGTGATTTGGGGTAGACTTGATGTCCCAGGACTTGAAGTCTGCGCAGAACACTTCTGGCAAATACTTTCTCAACATTACACAGAAGTGAGATACCCCTATAATTGTTACAGTCGCTCCGATCTCCCTTGTTCTTGTACAATGTTATGATGCTTGAGTCTTTGAAATCCTGTGGGACTTGTCCTTCTCGCCAGCATACCTATAATAGCTGGTGGATCTGTAGAATGAGTGTGTATTGCCCACTCCTGACATCCTCTATATATATAATCGATATGGTAGAGAGGATACTTGGTTAAAGTTGTTTGAACTCTGATTATAAATATGTGTTTTAACGTAGATAGCAAAATCTCTTCCAAGACACAGTAACGATAAATAGAAACCTCAAGCTACGGCTTGCAACCTGGAACGTGAGAACCATGTGTCCAGGATTTTCCACTGACTTGACCAATATTGACGATGTGAGAAAAACGGCTGTGATTGATGCCGAACTCGATCGTTTTAACATTGATATTGCTGGCCTGCAGGAGACTCGCCTCGCTGAGGAAGGGTCACTCAGGGAAAACAACTACACCTTTTTCTGGAAGGGTAGAGGGCAGGCAGAAAAAAGGCAACACGGTGTGGGCTTTGCAGTGAAGAATTCGCTACTGGGAATGATTGAAATTCCAGCAGGAGGAAATGAAAGACTATTATCCCTGCGCTTGGCAACCTCTTGTGGGTTTGCCACCATTATTACTGCATATGCACCGACACTCGATTCCTCTGATGATGTGAAGGATTTGTTCTATGAGGAGTTAGACTCCGTGATCAAGGCAGTTCCAAAATCTGACTACATTTATATGCTCGGTGATTTCAATGCTCGTGTGGGCAAGGACTCGAGTTCATACCAGTGTCCCTTGGAAAATACAACATCGGTCGCATGAATGAAAATGGGCAAAGGCTGCTGGAGCATTGCACCAGTAATGACCTATGTATTACAAACTCTTTTTTTAAAACAAAAGAGATGCATAAGGTCACATGGAAACATCCAAGATCCGGCCATTGGCACCAGCTGGACTTCATCATCACACGGAGACAACATCTGAACCATATATCATTGACTCGTAGTTACCACAGTGCTGACTGTGATACAGATCATTCTTTGGTTGTTGCAAGAGTTAGACTGAGACCAAAGAGAATCTACACAGCTAAACACAAATCTAGCCCCAGGATTAATATTATTAACACTCATGATCCTGAAAAGTGCTTTCAGTTTCAACAGCAACTTGAAGACGCTTTCACTGATACACCAGAAAATTGTACAGTAAATGAAAAGTGGGGTCAAATTAAGGAAACTCTTTATAAAACTGCCGTAGGGGTTTATGGCACTGTGGATCATAAGAGGCAGGACTGGTTTGCGGCCAACAGCGAGACTCTGCAGCCCTTGATTGATAAGAAGAAGAAAGATAAGAAGAAACAAGGAAAGACCAACGCGTAACACTCTGAGTGAGCTAAGGCAAGCTAGGAAGGATGTGCAAAAGGCTGCCAGGCAGTGTGCAAATGATTATTGGATCAAGTTATGTGAGTCCATTCAAATCGCAAGTGATAAGAGAGACATAAGAAGCATGTATGAAGGAATAAAGAAAGCCTGTGGTCCAGTGATCAAAAGAAGTGCACCATTGAAAACCTTGACTGGAGAAGTCATCACTGATAAGAAACAGCAGATGGACAGATGGGTAGAGCACTATTTGGAGCTTTACTCAAGTGAGACCAAACTAGCGGATGATGCCCTCAACGCCATAGAGGCTCTACCAACTCTTGACCACCTGGACACACTTCCCACCATAACAGAAGTTAAGTGTGCTATAAATGAACTTGCATCTGGCAAGGCTCCAGGTAAGGATGAGATTCCAATAGAGGTTATCAGGAGTGGGCAAGACACACTCACTATACAGATCCACCAGTTAATAGAGCTATGCTGGCGTGAAGGACAAGTCCCACAGGATTTCAAAGATTCAAACATCATAACACTGTACAAGAACAAGGGCGATCGGAGCGACTGCAACAACTATAGGGGTATCTCACTTCTGTGTATTGTTGGAAAAGTATTTGCCAGAATTGTTCTGCGCAGACTTAAAGTCCTAGGAGATCAAGTCTACCCCGAATCACAGTGTGGCTTTCGACAGAACCGGTCTACCACTGATATGATATTCTCATTGCGACAAATGCAAGAAAAATGCCGTGAACAGAATCAACCACTGTTTATTGCCTTCATCGACCTCACAAAGTCATTTGATTTGGTCAGTCGTGAGGGTCTGTTCAAGGCACTAAAGAAGATTGGCTGCCCACCAACTCTTCTGTCCATTGTGGAATCGTTCCACACAGGCATGAAGGGTATAATCAAGTTTGATGGTGCAACTTCTGAAGAATTTGAGATCAAGAGTGGAGTTAAGCAAGGTTGTGTACTAGCTCCCACCCTCTTTGGAATATACTTTTCACTTCTACTGAAATATGCATTTCGTGATCAGGATGGTGGTATATACATTCACTCACGCTCAGATGGCGGCCTCTACAATGCTCAGAGATTGAAGACCAAGACCAAAATTAGGAGGGTACTGATCAGAGAGTTGCTTTTTGCAGATGATGCTGCAGTTACGACCCACTCTGAGGAAGAATTGCAATGTCTACTATCTGCATTCTCCAATGCTTGTTCTGAATTTGGTTTAACAATTAGCAAAAGGAAGACACAGATTATGTCACAAGGTGCACATGGGGTACCATCAATCTTTATTGACGACGCCGAACTAGAGATAGTAGACCATTTTACATATCTAGGATCAGTGGTAAATAGCAAATTATCCCTAGATCAGGAAATCAACATCCGGATTGGTAAGGCAGCAACAACAATGAACAGGTTAAGAAAAAGAGTCTGGGAGAACAGGAAGCTTACTGCCAAAACAAAAGTCCTTGTCTATCAAGCCTGTGTCCTTAGTACTCTTCTCTATGGCAGTGAAACCTGGACAACTTACTCACACCAAGAGAACAATTTAAACAGCTTTTATATGCGGTGTCTGCGAAGAATTCTTGGTATTAAGTGGCAAGACAAAATCACAAATACTGAAGTATTGGAAAGATCAGGTTGTGTGACAGTTTATTCCATGCTCAGTCTTCGTAGACTTAGATGGATAGGACATCTTAGGAGGATGGATGATGGTAGAATTCCAAAGGATATCTTTTTTGGTGAATTACAGATGGGTAAGAGATCTCAGGGTCGGCCTCTACTACGATACAAAGATGTGTGTAAGCGGGACATGATTGATACAGGCATTGATAATGCACATTGGGAGGAAGTCGCCGCTGAACATGTTGCATGGAGGGCAAATATCAGAAATGGAATAAAGTCAAAGGAGAAAATTATTGCAGAAAAGTCACACACCAAGCGTTTGAGACGTAAGATGGTGCATGATGGTGGAAATGACCACGTGTTCACGTGCACCCACTTTGAACGGACATTTGCAGCGCAAATTGGCCTTATCAGTCACACTCGCTACCGCCATAGTTAAAAGTTATTATGCCTTTTTAGAGCACAATCTATCGTCTGTCAAGACGGCAAGGTGCCAATGGGTCATAGTCTAAGTGTTGTGGACAAATTCACCTATCTTGGCAGCACTGTGTCACAAGCTGCCACAATTGATGATGAAGTGAATGCAAGAATCTCCAAGGCCAGTGCAGCCTTTGGCAGACTGTACAAGAATGTATGGGACAGAAATGGAATAAGCCTGCAAACAAAGCTGAAAGTCTACAAAGCAGTTGTATTATCCACACTGCTATATGCTTGTGAAACCTGGACTGTTTATCAGCGACACGCTAGGAAATTAAACCACTTCCACACAGTCTGCCTTAGGAAGTTACTGAAGATTAAATGGCAAGACAAGATCCCAGACACTGAAGTCCTAGAAAGAGCGTCCATGCCCAGTATCCACACTCTACTAATGAAGAATCAGATTCGCTGGGCTGGTCACTTGACTCGCATGCCAGATCACAGGCTCCCTAAACGAATTTTTTACGGCGAGTTGCGTTGTGGTAAACGCTCCCAAGGCGGCCAGAGGAAACGCTTTAAAGACACTCTGAAAATCTCACTGAATGCTTTTGGAATTCATCATGACACCTGGGAGACTGCAGCCAGAGACCGAAATTCGTGGCGTACATCATTACGCAAGGGTGCAGTCACTTGTGAGGCAACCAGGACTGCAAGAGCTGTGAAGAAAAGACAGAACAGAAAAACCACTGCAGAAATCCTCCTCCAGAAACGTCAAGCATTCTTTGTCCACATTGTCAAAGAACATTTCGAGCCAAAATAGGCCTTATCAGCCATCTTAGAACTCACGGCTCCATACTTTCAACCTCCACTGGATGAAATGAATGGTCATCATCATTCTTGATGGACAAACAACAACAACTATTAGCTGGTGGATCTGTAGAGTGAGTGTGTCTTGCCCACTCCTGGTAACCTCTATTGCAATCCCATCCTTACCTGGAGCCTTGCCAGATGCAAGTTCATTTATCGCACACTTAACTTCTGTTATGGTGGGAAGTGTGTCCAGGTGGTCAAGAGTTGGTAGAGCCTCTATGGCGTTGAGGGCATCATCCGCTAGCTTGGTCTCACTTGAGTAAAGCTCCAAATAGTGCTCTACCCATCGGTCCATCTGCTGTTTCTTATCAGTGATGATTTCTCCAGTGAAGGTTTTCAGTGGTGCACTTCTTTTTATCATTGGACCACAGGCTTTCTTTATCTCTTCATATTTGCTTCTGATGTTTCCCTTATCACATGCATTTTGAATGGACTCACATAACTTGATACAATAGTCATTTGCACACTGCCTGGCAGCCTTTTGCACATCCTTCCTAGCTTGCTTTAGTTCACTCAGAGTCTTACGTGTTGGTCTTTCCTTGTTTCTTAAGAGAACTATCTTCTTTTTATCAATCAAGTGCTGCAGTGTCTGGCTTTTTGCCGCAAACCAGTCCTGCCTCTTATGATCCACAGTGCCGTAAACCTTTACCGCTGTTTTATAAAGAGTTTCCTTAAGTTTACCCCACTTTTCATTTACTGTACAATTTTCTGGTGTATCAGTGAAAGTGTCTTCAAGTTGCTGTTGAAACTGAAAGCACTTTTCAAGATCGTGAGTGTTAATAATATTAATCCTGGGGCTAGATTTGTGTTTAGCTGTGTAGATTCTCTTTGGTATCAATCTAACCCTTGCAACAACCAAAGAATTATCCGTATCAGTCAGCACTGTGGTAACTTCGAGTTAATGATGTATGGTTCAGATGTTATCTCTGTGTGATGATGAAGTCCAGCTGGTGCCAATGGCCGGATCTGGGATATTTCCACGTGACCTTATGCAGCTCTTTTGTTTTAAAAACTGAGTCTCTGTGGCGAAGTGGTCAAGCCGTTTGACTCGTGCTCCGAAGGTTGTGGGTTCGATTCCGGGCCGCGCCCTTCGGTTTACGAGTTAAATGTTTCGGAGACTCCCGTGGGTCGTCGCTAAAAGCTACGGAGTTCATGCTTTGTGCGACGCTTTCCGTGCTGCGGAAAGAGACCGAGCCATATGGGATAAAACCCGGTGCAATGAAGTCGACCCTGTCGACTTTTAAGCGACCTTTTTTGTTTTGTTTTAAAAAAGGAGTTTCTTTTACGTAGGTCGATCCTAGACCAGCTGCCAACCAAGGCTTAGGGCCTGGTCTGCCCTGCCATGATATTTTGTCTTTAGGTTGCATTTCCCCGCACCAGGGTAAGGCGTGTACCCTCCCAATTTCGCTCTTCTGCCCGAAGCCGTTGGCACAATGTAGGGTGTTGGGTTCGGTAAGCGCCGCCCAACGTTCAGCGCTAACAGAAAGCAGACAGTACCGCCTGATGTCATTACGGTAGCTCAGTCATATCTAAGACCTGCCTCTAAAGCAGTGGTTCTCAACTGTGGGAATTCCCCCCCCCCCCCAGGGGGGAATTTTAGGGTTTCCAGGGGGGGGGGGGGGAATTAAGATTATTTCTAGATTGCGTGAATACAAGAACTGATTACTTGATATTGTTTTTCCTTCATTCTTTATGTGATAGCGCCAAACCGATGCACCTTGGTGTCTACAACAAACCGATGCACCTTAGTTTGGTCTATCAAAGCCGTATTTGTCCTGGCCACCACCGGAACTCGGCTTAACAAAGGAATCGGAAGCCAGTTTTGTTTTAGCAGTCCTTTGTGCTGATGAGAGATGCGGGCAGCATGGCCTTCAGTTCAGTGCTGTTCTGTTGTTGTCAGGTGTGGGAACAATTCCCTGAGTTGATCTGTGTCAACTAATGTTGTGACAAAACTGAGCGGCTGACTAGTTAGTATCAGCAGGCCTGGGTTCTTGGTGGGATAGTAAATTGTTTCACAACTCTTGTTTATGTCGCGTCTTGGGGTTTATGTTGTGTAACCTATGTTTTTGTAGTGCCTTATTGTCTGTGCAGTGTTGCTTGTGTCAGAGTTCTTTATAGTGTCAGTCTAACCAGCCATTGTTTGGAACACCTGTGTTGTGGTACATGGTGTACCCTGTTGTCTTAAGTGCTGCTGATTGGTTAGGGGTTACCCACTGTGGTTATTTGATATATACAGTTGTCTATTGTATCTGTTATTGACATGCAAAGTGCTGTTAGAAGAAATAAATAAAGAGCTTGTTTATTTGTCCTTGATTTGTTTGTTTAGTCTCTCTTAGTTTTTACAACCACTATTTCTACCACATTTTCAACGTGGTATGGCCGTAGACGATGACTGGTGCCGCTTTGTTGTATATATACCTGATTAGGGGAGAAGGGGCTGATCGACTACTTGGACACTTCTCTCTGAGGTCCGCGCAATACAATAAAAGCATCGCGGGGATGCCAATAAAATGGTGGTCAACTGTGGCCACAGAGAGAAGGAACACTCCTTCATATAAAAGCAGTCCATGGTATAAGCATGTCAGTAAGGTACACACTGGTGACAACCTATTTATTTACTGAATGCACAAGAGATAAGGCGAGAGGCGATTGGTTGTCGGGAAGCAGAAAGCGCCCAACCCAATTCTAGTCCTGTTGTGCACTGCACGAGGGCTATGCGTGATCGCCACTCCCAACGGACAGAAGGGAGCGCGTTACACTCCGGATTTGGGCGTTTCGGAGGCAGGGGAAGTTTCTGAGAGTACAAATATTTTTGGAGATTCTTGGAGAATCCCTTTATAAATGAAAGTAGGTCGTGACCTTCGGACTTAAAAAAAAATCACCTGGGGTGCTTGCCCATGTGTGGGGCCTGTATTGGTTGGGTTGATGGGTCTTGGAGAGGGTGTGACTTGAGTACTGGTACTGGACTACAGGAGGAGAGTTATCAAACTGTGAATTGCGCACCATATACCCGAAACACCGACTCCATAACCCGGAGACGGCCCAATTGCCGGCGGAATGAGGAGGAAAAGAACCAGTGCCTAAAAACCGCGTGTTCTGTGTCTGGGCGCGACTGGAGGAATGGTGGCAGTGTCCAGTATGCAACAAAAGTATGACAGGGGGAGGACTGTTAGGTACTCAATTTCTCACCGAGAGACCCAGTAAAACAAGCTCAGTTGAAAAAGCCCCGTAAAGCCAGGCCAGTTTGTCTAGCCAGCCCAATTCCCCGACTTGTAATATTTGTAATAGAATAGTGTGAGTGCTGTTTGTGCGTGTAGAGACCAGAACTCGGGCGGTCAACCATCATCAGATGCTAACCGGGGTTTGTTGGTGTGGTCCTCTTGATGCACAAGAGTTCGCTATCTGTCTTGTCTGTCTTTTTGTGCGTGAGACTGAACACTTGCGGGTTTGTCCGGAGGGCTACGGTTCTTAGAAACCCAGGGTCTCACTTAAAACACAAAATTTCAAGGGGTGACAATTAAAACATAAGAAGGCCAGCAACACGTGTTGTGTTGTTGTGGCGGGTTTCACAGGGAGACTGAAAACCTGTAGATTTGTCCGGAGGTCTACAGTGCTAGTAGACAGGCGGGTACCAAAACAACAAAATTGTACAGGGCTAAAAACACAAGACACAACAAAAATAAAATAAAAATGTCTACAACACGTGGTGTTCCCAAGCGGTCACCCATCTAAGTAGTAACCACGCCCGACGTTACTTGACTTCGGTGATCGGACGAGAACCGGTATTTTCAACGTGGTATGGCCGTAGACGATGACTGGTGCCGCTTTGTTGTATATATACCTGATTAGGGGAGAAGGGGCTGATCGACTACTTGGACACTTCTCTCTGAGGTCCGCGCAATACTATAAAAGCATCGTGGGGATGCCAATAAAATGGTGGTCAACTGTGGCCACAGAGAGAAGGAACACTCCTTCATATAAAAGCAGTCCATGGTATAAGCATGTCAGTAAGGTACACACTGGTGACAACCTATTTATTTACTGAATGCACAAGAGATAAGGCGAGAGGCGATTGGTTGTCGGGAAGCAGTAAGCGCCCAACCCAATTCTAGTCCTGTTGTGCACTGCACGAGGGCTATGCGTGATCACCACTCGCAACGGACAGAAGGGAGCGCGTTAAACTCCGGATCTGGGCGTTTCGGAGGCAGGGGAAGTTCTGAGAGTACAAATATTTTTGGAGATTCTTGGAGAATCCTTTTATAAATGAAAGTAGGTCGTGACCTTCGGACTTAAAAAAAAAAACAACCTGGGGTGCTTGCCCATGTGTGGGGCCTGTATTGGTTGGGTTGATGGGTCTTGGAGAGGGTGTGACTTGAGTACTGGTACTGGACTACAGGAGGAGAGTTATCAAGCTGTGAATTGCGCACCATATACCCGAAACACCGACTCCATAACCCGGAGACGGCCCAATTGCCGGCGGAATGAGGAGGAAAAGAACCAGTGCCTAAAAACCGCGTGTTCTGTGTCTGGGCGCGACTGGAGGAATGGTGGCAGTGTCCAGTATGCAACAAAAGTATGACAGGGGGAGGACTGTTAGGTACTCAATTTCTCACCGAGAGACCCAGTAAAACAAGCTCAGTTGAAAAAGCCCCGTAAAGCCAGGCCAGTTTGTCTAGCCAGCCCAATTCCCCGACTTGTAATATTTGTAATAGAATAGTGTGAGTGCTGTTTGTGCGTGTAGAGACCAGAACTCGGGCGGTCAACCATCATCAGATGCTAACCGGGGTTTGTTGGTGTGGTCCTCTTGATGCACAAGAGTTCGCTATCTGTCTTGTCTGTCTTTTTGTGCGTGAGACTGAACACTTGCGGGTTTGTCCGGAGGGCTACGGTTCTTAGAAACCCAGGGTCTCACTTAAAACACAAAATTTCAAGGGGTGACAATTAAAACATAAGAAGGCCAGCAACACGTGTTGTGTTGTTGTGGCGGGTTTCACATGGGAGACTGAAAACCTGTAGATTTGTCCGGAGGTCTACAGTGCTAGTAGACAGGCGGGTACCAAAACAACAAAATTGTACAGGGCTAAAAACACAAGACACAACAAAAATAAAATAAAAATGTCTACAACACGTGGTGTTCCCAAGCGGTCACCCATCTAAGTAGTAACCACGCCCGACGTTACTTGACTTCGGTGATCGGACGAGAACCGGTATTTTCAACGTGGTATGGCCGTAGACGATGACTGGTGCCGCTTTGTTGTATATATACCTGATTAGGGGAGAAGGGGCTGAACGACTACTTGGACACTTCTCTCTGAGGTCCGCGCAATACTATAAAAGCATCGTGGGGATGCCAATAAAATGGTGGTCAAACTGTGGCCACAGAGAGAAGGAACACTCCTTCATATAAAAGCAGTCCATGGTATAAGCATGTCAGTAAGGTACACACTGGTGACAACCTATTTATTTACTGAATGCACAAGAGATAAGGCGAGAGGCGATTGGTTGTCGGGAAGCAGTAAGCGCCCAACCCAATTCTAGTACTGTTGTGCACTGCACGAGGGCTATGCGTGATCGCCACTCCCAACGGACAGAAGGGAGCGCGTTAAACTCCGGATCTGGGCGTTTCGGAGGCAGGGGAAGTTTCTGAGAGTACAAATATTTTTGGAGATTCTTGGAGAATCCCTTTATAAATGAAAGTAGGTCGTGACCTTCGGACTTTAAAAAAAAAAAACCTGGGGTGCTTGCCCATGTGTGGGGCCTGTATGGTTGGGTTGATGGGTCTTGGAGTGGGTGTGACTTGAGTACTGGTACTGGAAAACAGGAGGAGAGTTATCAAGCTGTGAATTGCGCACCATATACCCGAAACACCGACTCCATAACCCGGAGACGGCCCAATTGCCGGCGGAATGAGGAGGAAAAACCAGTGCCTAAAACCGCGTGTTCTGTGTCTGGGCGCGACTGGAGGAATGGTGTCAGTGTCCAGTATGCAACAAAAGTATGACAGGGGGAGGACTGTTAGGTACTCAATTTCTCACCGAGAGACCCAGTAAAACAAGCTCAGTTGAAAAAGCCCCGTAAAGCCAGGCCAGTTTGTCTAGCCAGCCCAATTCCCCGACTTGTAATATTTGTAATAGAATAGTGTGAGTGCTGTTTGTGCGTGTAGAGACCAGAACTCGGGCGGTCAACCATCATCAGATGCTAACCGGGGTTTGTTGGTGTGGTCCTCTTGATGCACAAGAGTTCGCTATCTGTCTTGTCTGTCTTTTTGTGCGTGAGACTGAACACTTGCGGGTTTGTCCGGAGGGCTACGGTTCTTAGAAACCCAGGGTCTCACTTAAAACACAAAATTTCAAGGGGTGACAATTAAAACATAAGAAGGCCAGCAACACGTGTTGTGTTGTTGTGGCGGGTTTCACAGGGAGACTGAAAACCTGTAGATTTGTCCGGAGGTCTACAGTGCTAGTAGACAGGCGGGTACCAAAACAACAAAATTGTACAGGGCTAAAAACACAAGACACAACAAAAATAAAATAAAAATGTCTACAACACGTGGTGTTCCCAAGCGGTCACCCATCTAAGTAGTAACCACGCCCGACGTTACTTGACTTCGGTGATCGGACGAGAACCGGTATTTTCAACGTGGTATGGCCGTAGACGATGACTGGTGCCGCTTTGTTGTATATATACCTGATTAGGGGAGAAGGGGCTGATCGACTACTTGGACACTTCTCTCTGAGGTCCGCGCAATACTATAAAAGCATCGTGGGGATGCCAATAAAATGGTGGTCAACTGTGGCCACAGAGAGAAGGAACACTCCTTCATATAAAAGCAGTCCATGGTATAAGCATGTCAGTAAGGTACACACTGGTGACAACCTATTTATTTACTGAATGCACAAGAGATAAGGCGAGAGGCGATTGGTTGTCGGGAAGCAGTAAGCGCCCAACCCAATTCTAGTCCTGTTGTGCACTGCACGAGGGCTATGCGTGATCGCCACTCCCAACGGACAGAAGGGAGCGCGTTAAACTCCGGATCTGGGCGTTTCGGAGGCAGGGGAAGTTTCTGAGAGTACAAATATTTTTGGAGATTCTTGGAGAATCCCTTTATAAATGAAAGTAGGTCGTGACCTTCGGACTTTAAAAAAAAAAAACCTGGGGTGCTTGCCCATGTGTGGGGCCTGTATTGGTTGGGTTGATGGGTCTTGGAGTGGGTGTGACTTGAGTACTGGTACTGGACTACAGGAGGAGAGTTATCAAGCTGTGAATTGCGCACCATATACCCGAAACACCGACTCCATAACCCGGAGACGGCCCAATTGCCGGCGGAATGAGGAGGAAAAGAACCAGTGCCTAAAAACCGCGTGTTCTGTGTCTGGGCGCGACTGGAGGAATGGTGGCAGTGTCCAGTATGCAACAAAAGTATGACAGGGGGAGGACTGTTAGGTACTCAATTTCTCACCGAGAGACCCAGTAAAACAAGCTCAGTTGAAAAAGCCCCGTAAAGCCAGGCCAGTTTGTCTAGCCAGCCCAATTCCCCGACTTGTAATATTTGTAATAGAATAGTGTGAGTGCTGTTTGTGCGTGTAGAGACCAGAACTCGGGCGGTCAACCATCATCAGATGCTAACCGGGGTCTGTTGGTGTGGTCCTCTTGATGCACAAGAGTTCGCTATCTGTCTTGTCTGTCTTTTTGTGCGTGAGACTGAACACTTGCGGGTTTGTCCGGAGGGCTACGGTTCTTAGAAACCCAGGGTCTCACTTAAAACACAAAATTTCAAGGGGTGACAATTAAAACATAAGAAGGCCAGCAACACGTGTTGTGTTGTTGTGGCGGGTTTCACTGGGAGACTGAAAACCTGTAGATTTGTCCGGAGGTCTACAGTGCTAGTAGACAGGCGGGTACCAAAACAACAAAATTGTACAGGGCTAAAAACACAAGACACAACAAAAATAAAATAAAAATGTCTACAACACGTGGTGTTCCCAAGCGGTCACCCATCTAAGTAGTAACCACGCCCGACGTTACTTGACTTCGGTGATCGGACGAGAACCGGTATTTTCAACGTGGTATGGCCGTAGACGATGACTGGTGCCGCTTTGTTGTATATATACCTGATTAGGGGAGAAGGGGCTGAACGACTACTTGGACACTTCTCTCTGAGGTCCGCGCAATACTATAAAAGCATCGTGGGGATGCCAATAAAATGGTGGTCAAAAGTGGCCACAGAGAGAAGGAACACTCCTTCATATAAAAGCAGTCCATGGTGTAAGCATGTCAGTTAAGGTACACACTGGTGACAACCTATTTATTTACTGAATGCACAAGAGATAAGGCGAGAGGCGATTGGTTGTCGGGAAGCAGTAAGCGCCCAACCCAATTCTAGTACTGTTGTGCACTGCACGAGGGCTATGCGTGATCGCCACTCCCAACGGACAGAAGGGAGCGCGTTAAACTCCGGATCTGGGCGTTTCGGAGGCAGGGGAAGTTTCTGAGAGTACAAATATTTTTGGAGATTCTTGGAGAATCCCTTTATAAATGAAAGTAGGTCGTGACCTTCGGACTTAAAAAAAAAACACCTGGGGTGCTTGCCCATGTGTGGGGCCTGTATGGGTTGGGTTGATGGGTCTTGGAGTGGGTGTGACTTGAGTACTGGTACTGGACTACAGGAGGAGAGTTATCAAGCTGTGAATTGCGCACCATATACCCGAAACACCGACTCCATAACCCGGAGACGGCCCAATTGCCGGCGGAATGAGGAGGAAAAGAACCAGTGCCTAAAACCTGCGTGTTCTGTGTCTGGGCGCGACTGGAGGAATGGTGGCAGTGTCCAGTATGCAACAAAAGTATGACAGGGGGAGGACTGTTAGGTACTCAATTTCTCACCGAGAGACCCAGTAAAACAAGCTCAGTTGAAAAAGCCCCGTAAAGCCAGGCCAGTTTGTCTAGCCAGCCCAATTCCCCGACTTGTAATATTTGTAATAGAATAGTGTGAGTGCTGTTTGTGCGTGTAGAGACCAGAACTCGGGCGGTCAACCATCATCAGATGCTAACCGGGGTCTGTTGGTGTGGTCCTCTTGATGCACAAGAGTTCGCTATCTGTCTTGTCTGTCTTTTTGTGCGTGAGACTGAACACTTGCGGGTTTGTCCGGAGGGCTACGGTTCTTAGAAACCCAGGGTCTCACTTAAAACACAAAATTTCAAGGGGTGACAATTAAAACATAAGAAGGCCAGCAACACGTGTTGTGTTGTTGTGGCGGGTTTCACTGGGAGACTGAAAACCTGTAGATTTGTCCGGAGGTCTACAGTGCTAGTAGACAGGCGGGTACCAAAACAACAAAATTGTACAGGGCTAAAAACACAAGACACAACAAAAATAAAATAAAAATGTCTACAACACGTGGTGTTCCCAAGCGGTCACCCATCTAAGTAGTAACCACGCCCGACGTTACTTGACTTCGGTGATCGGACGAGAACCGGTATTTTCAACGTGGTATGGCCGTAGACGATGACTGGTGCCGCTTTGTTGTATATATACCTGATTAGGGGAGAAGGGGCTGAACGACTACTTGGACACTTCTCTCTGAGGTCCGCGCAATACTATAAAGGCATCGTGGGGATGCCAATAAAATGGTGGTCAAAAGTGGCCACAGAGAGAAGGAACACTCCTTCACACAAAAGCAGTCCATGGTGTTAAGCATGTCAGTAAGGTACACACTGGTGACAACCTATTTATTTACTGAATGCACAAGAGATAAGGCGAGAGGCGATTGGTTGTCGGGAAGCAGTAAGCGCCCAACCCAATTCTAGTACTGTTGTGCACTGCACGAGGGCTATGCGTGATCGCCACTCCCAACGGACAGAAGGGAGCGCGTTAAACTCCGGATCTGGGCGTTTCGGAGGCAGGGGAAGTTTCTGAGAGTACAAATATTTTTGGAGATTCTTGGAGAATCCCTTTATAAATGAAAGTAGGTCGTGACCTTCGGACTTAAAAAAAAAAACCTGGGGTGCTTGCCCATGTGTGTGGCCTGTATGGGTTGGGTTGATGGGTCTTGGAGTGGGTGTGACTTGAGTACTGGTACTGGACTACAGGAGGAGAGTTATCAAGCTGTGAATTGCGCACCATATACCCGAAACACCGACTCCATAACCCGGAGACGGCCCAATTGCCGGCGGAATGAGGAGGAAAAGAACCAGTGCCTAAAAACCGCGTGTTCTGTGTCTGGGCGCGACTGGAGGAATGGTGGCAGTGTCCAGTATGCAACAAAAGTATGACAGGGGGAGGACTGTTAGGTACTCAATTTCTCACCGAGAGACCCAGTAAAACAAGCTCAGTTGAAAAAGCCCCGTAAAGCCAGGCCAGTTTGTCTAGCCAGCCCAATTCCCCGACTTGTAATATTTGTAATAGAATAGTGTGAGTGCTGTTTGTGCGTGTAGAGACCAGAACTCGGGCGGTCAACCATCATCAGATGCTAACCGGGGTCTGTTGGTGTGGTCCTCTTGATGCACAAGAGTTCGCTATCTGTCTTGTCTGTCTTTTTGTGCGTGAGACTGAACACTTGCGGGTTTGTCCGGAGGGCTACGGTTCTTAGAAACCCAGGGTCTCACTTAAAACACAAAATTTCAAGGGGTGACAATTAAAACATAAGAAGGCCAGCAACACGTGTTGTGTTGTTGTGGCGGGTTTCACTGGGAGACTGAAAACCTGTAGATTTGTCCGGAGGTCTACAGTGCTAGTAGACAGGCGGGTACCAAAACAACAAAATTGTACAGGGCTAAAAACACAAGACACAACAAAAATAAAATAAAAATGTCTACAACACGTGGTGTTCCCAAGCGGTCACCCATCTAAGTAGTAACCACGCCCGACGTTACTTGACTTCGGTGATCGGACGAGAACCGGTATTTTCAACGTGGTATGGCCGTAGACGATGACTGGTGCCGCTTTGTTGTATATATACCTGATTAGGGGAGAAGGGGCTGATCGACTACTTGGACACTTCTCTCTGAGGTCCGCGCAATACTATAAAAGCATCGTGGGGATGCCAATAAAATGGTGGTCAAATGTGGCCACAGAGAGAAGGAACACTCCTTCATATAAAAGCAGTCCATGGTGTTAAGCATGTCAGTAAGGTACACACTGGTGACAACCTATTTATTTACTGAATGCACAAGAGATAAGGCGAGAGGCGATTGGTTGTCGGGAAGCAGTAAGCGCCCAACCCAATTCTAGTACTGTTGTGCACTGCACGAGGGCTATGCGTGATCGCCACTCCCAACGGACAGAAGGGAGCGCGTTAAACTCCGGATCTGGGCGTTTCGGAGGCAGGGGAAGTTTCTGAGAGTACAAATATTTTTGGAGATTCTTGGAGAATCCCTTTATAAATGAAAGTAGGTCGTGACCTTCGGACTTAAAAAAAAAAAACCTGGGGTGCTTGCCCATGTGTGGGGCCTGTATTGGTTGGGTTGATGGGTCTTGGAGTGGGTGTGACTTGAGTACTGGTACTGGACTACAGGAGGAGAGTTATCAAGCTGTGAATTGCGCACCATATACCCGAAACACCGACTCCATAACCCGGAGACGGCCCAATTGCCGGCGGAATGAGGAGGAAAAGAACCAGTGCCTTAAAAACCTGCGTGTTCTGTGTCTGGGCGTGACTGGAGGAATGGTGTCAGTGTCCAGTATGCAACAAAAGTATGACAGGGGGAGGACTGTTAGGTACTCAATTTCTCACCGAGAGACCCAGTAAAACAAGCTCAGTTGAAAAAGCCCCGTAAAGCCAGGCCAGTTTGTCTAGCCAGCCCAATTCCCCGACTTGTAATATTTGTAATAGAATAGTGTGAGTGCTGTTTGTGCGTGTAGAGACCAGAACTCGGGCGGTCAACCATCATCAGATGCTAACCGGGGTCTGTTGGTGTGGTCCTCTTGATGCACAAGAGTTCGATATCTGTCTTGTCTGTCTTTTTGTGCGTGAGACTGAACACTTCCGGGTTTGTCCGGAGGGCTACGGTTCTTAGAAACCCAGGGTCTCACTTAAAACACAAAATTTCAAGGGGTGACAATTAAAACATAAGAAGGCCAGCAACACGTGTTGTGTTGTTGTGGCGGGTTTCACTGGGAGACTGAAAACCTGTAGATTTGTCCGGAGGTCTACAGTGCTAGTAGACAGGCGGGTACCAAAACAACAAAATTGTACAGGGCTAAAAACACAAGACACAACAAAAATAAAATAAAAATGTCTACAACACGTGGTGTTCCCAAGCGGTCACCCATCTAAGTAGTAACCACGCCCGACGTTACTTGACTTCGGTGATCGGACGAGAACCGGTATTTTCAACGTGGTATGGCCGTAGACGATGACTGGTGCCGCTTTGTTGTATATATACCTGAGAAGGGGAGAAGGGGCTGAACGACTACTTGGACACTTCTCTCTGAGGTCCGCGCAATAATATAAAAGCATCGTGGGGATGCCAATAAAATGGTGGTCAACAGTGGCCACAGAGAGAAGGAACACTCCTTCATATAAAAGCAGTCCATGGTGTTAGCATGTCAGTTGAGGTAGACACTGGTGACAACCTATTTATTTACTGAATGCACAAGAGATAAGGCGAGAGGCAATTGGTTGTCGGGAAGCATTAAGCGCCCAACCCAATTCTAGTACTGTTGTGCACTGCACGAGGGCTATGCGTGATCGCCACTCCCAACGGACAGAAGGGAGCGCGTTAAACTCCGGATCTGGGCGTTTCGGAGGCAGGGGAAGTTTCTGAGAGTACAAATATTTTTGGAGATTCTTGGAGAATCCCTTTATAAATGAAAGTAGGTCGTGACCTTCGGACTTAAAAAAAAAAACCTGGGGTGCCTGCCCATGTGTGGGGCCTGTATGGGTTGGGTTGATGGGTCTTGGAGTGGGTGTGACTTGAGTACTGGTACTGGACTACAGGAGGAGAGTTATCAAGCTGTGAATTGCGCACCATATACCCGAAACACCGACTCCATAACCCGGAGACGGCCCAATTGCCGGCGGAATGAGGTGGAAAAGAACCAGTGCTTAAAACCTGCGTGTTCTGTGTCTGGGCGCGACTGGAGGAATGGTGGCAGTGTCCAGTATGCAACAAAAGTATGACAGGGGGAGGACTGTTAGGTACTCAATTTCTCACCGAGAGACCCAGTAAAACAAGATCAGTTGAAAAAGCCCCGTAAAGCCAGGCCAGTTTGTCTAGCCAGCCCAATTCCCCGACTTGTAATATTTGTAATAGAATAGTGTGAGTGCTGTTTGTGCGTGTAGAGACCAGAACTCGGGCGGTCAACCATCATCAGATGCTAACCGGGGTCTGTTGGTGTGGTCCTCTTGATGCACAAGAGTTCGATATCTGTCTTGTCTGTCTTTTTGTGCGTGAGACTGAACACTTGCGGGTTTGTCCGGAGGGCTACGGTTCTTAGAAACCCAGGGTCTCACTTAAAACACAAAATTTCAAGGGGTGACAATTAAAACATAAGAAGGCCAGCAACACGTGTTGTGTTGTTGTGTCGGGTTTCACTGGGAGACTGAAAACCTGTAGATTTGTCCGGAGGTCTACAGTGCTAGTAGACAGGCGGGTACCAAAACAACAAAATTGTACAGGGCTAAAAACACAAGACACAACAAAAATAAAATAAAAATGTCTACAACACGTGGTGTTCCCAAGCGGTCACCCAACTAAGTAGTAACCACGACCGACGTTACTTGACTTCGGTGAATGGAAGAGAACCGGTATTTTCAACGTGGTATGGCCGTAGACGATGACTGGTGCCGCTTTGTTGTATATATACCTGATTAGGGGAGAAGGGGCTGAACGACTACTTGGACACTTCTCTCTGAGGTCCGCGCAATAATATAAAAGCATCGTGGGGATGCCAATAAAATGGTGGTCAAAAGTGGCCACAGATAGAAGGAACACTCCTTCATATAAAAGCAGTCCATGGTGTTAGCATGTCAGTTGAGGTAGACACTGGTGACAACCTATTTATTTACTGAATGCACAAGAGATAAGGCGAGAGGCAATTGGTTGTCGGGAAGCATTAAGCGCCCAACCCAATTCTAGTACTGTTGTGCACTGCACGAGGGCTATGCGTGATCGCCACTCCCAACGGACAGAAGGGAGCGCGTTAAACTCCGGATCTGGGCGTTTCGGAGGCAGGGGAAGTTTCTGAGAGTACAAATATTTTTGGAGATTTTTGGAGAATCCCTTTATAAATGAAAGTAGGTCGTGACCTTCGGACTTTAAAACAAAACACCTGGGTGCCTGCCCATGTGTGGGGCCTGTATGGGTTGGGTTGATGGGTCTTGGAGTGGGTGTGACTTGAGTACTGGTACTGGACTACAGGAGGAGAGTTATCAAGCTGTGAATTGCGCACCATATACCCGAAACACCGACTCCATAACCCGGAGACGGCCCAATTGCCGGCGGAATGAGGTGGAAAAGAACCAGTGCTTAAAACCTGCGTGTTCTGTGTCTGGGCGCGACTGGAGGAATGGTGGCAGTGTCCAGTATGCAACAAAAGTATGACAGGGGGAGGACTGTTAGGTACTCAATTTCTCACCGAGAGACCCAGTAAAACAAGATCAGTTGAAAAAGCCCCGTAAAGCCAGGCCAGTTTGTCTAGCCAGCCCAATTCCCCGACTTGTAATATTTGTAATAGAATAGTGTGAGTGCTGTTTGTGCGTGTAGAGACCAGAACTCGGGCGGTCAACCATCATCAGATGCTAACCGGGGTCTGTTGGTGTGGTCCTCTTGATGCACAAGAGTTCGATATCTGTCTTGTCTGTCTTTTTGTGCGTGAGACTGAACACTTGCGGGTTTGTCCGGAGGGCTACGGTTCTTAGAAACCCAGGGTCTCACTTAAAACACAAAATTTCAAGGGGTGACAATTAAAACATAAGAAGGCCAGCAACACGTGTTGTGTTGTTGTGTCGGGTTTCACTGGAGACTGAAAACCTGTAGATTTGTCCGGAGGTCTACAGTGCTAGTAGACAGGCGGGTACCAAAACAACAAAATTGTACAGGGCTAAAAACACAAGACACAACAAAAATAAAATAAAAATGTCCCAAGCGGTCACCCATCTAAGTAGTAACCACGCCCGACGTTACTTGACTTCGGTGAATCGGACGAGAACCGGTATTTTCAACGTGGTATGGCCGTAGACGATGACTGGTGCCGCTTTGTTGTATATAAACCTGAGAAGGGGAGAAGGGGCTGATCGACTACTTGGACACTTCTCTCTGAGGTCCGCGCAATAATATAAAAGCATCGTGGGGATGCCAATAAAATGGTGGTCAAAAGTGGCCACAGATAGAAGGAACACTCCTTCATATAAAAGCAGTCCATGGTGTTAGCATGTCAGTTGAGGTAGACACTGGTGACAACCTATTTATTTACTGAATGCACAAGAGATAAGGCGAGAGGCAATTGGTTGTCGGGAAGCATTAAGCGCCCAACCCAATTCTAGTACTGTTGTGCACTGCACGAGGGCTATGCGTGATCGCCACTCCCAACGGACAGAAGGGAGCGCGTTAAACTCCGGATCTGGGCGTTTCGGAGGCAGGGGAAGTTTCTGAGAGTACAAATATTTTTGGAGATTCTTGGAGAATCCCTTTATAAATGAAAGTAGGTCGTGACCTTCGGACTTAAAAAAATCACCTGGGGTGCCTGCCCATGTGTGGGGCCTGTATGGGTTGGGTTGATGGGTCTTGGAGTGGGTGTGACTTGATTACTGGTACTGGACTACAGGAGGAGAGTTATCAAGCTGTGAATTGCGCACCATATACCCGAAACACCGACTCCATAACCCGGAGACGGCCCAATTGCCGGCGGAATGAGGTGGAAAAGAACCAGTGCTTAAAACCTGCGTGTTCTGTGTCTGGGCGCGACTGGAGGAATGGTGGCAGTGTCCAGTATGCAACAAAAGTATGACAGGGGGAGGACTGTTAGGTACTCAATTTCTCACCGAGAGACCCAGTAAAACAAGATCAGTTGAAAAAGCCCCGTAAAGCCAGGCCAGTTTGTCTAGCCAGCCCAATTCCCCGACTTGTAATATTTGTAATAGAATAGTGTGAGTGCTGTTTGTGCGTGTAGAGACCAGAACTCGGGCGGTCAACCATCATCAGATGCTAACCGGGGTCTGTTGGTGTGGGCCTCTTGATGCACAAGAGTTCGATATCTGTCTTGTCTGTATTTTTGTGCGTGAGACTGAACACTTGCGGGTTTGTCCGGAGGGCTACGGTTCTTAGAAACCCAGGGTCTCACTTAAAACACAAAATTTCAAGGAGTGACAATTAAAACATAAGAAGGCCAGCAACAAGTGTTGTGTTGTTGTGTCGGGTTTCACTGAGAGACTGAAAACCTGTAGATTTGTCCGGAGGTCTACAGTGCTAGTAGACAGGTGGGTACCAAAACAACAAAATTGTACAGGGCTAAAAACACAAGACACAACAAAAATAAAATAAAAATGTCTACAACACGTGGTGTTCCCAAGCGGTCACCCAACTAAGTAGTAACCACGCCCGACGTTACTTGACTTCGGTGAATGGACGAGAACCGGTATTTTCAACGTGGTATGGCCGTATACGATGACTGGTGCTGCTTTGTTGTATATATACCTGAGAAGGGGAGAAGGGGCTGAACGACTACTTGGACACTTCTCTCTGAGGTCCGCGCAATAATATAAAAGCATCGTGGGGATGCCAATAAAATGGTGGTCAAAAGTGGCCACAGATAGAAGGAACACTCCTTCATATAAAAGCAGTCCATGGTGTTAACATGTCAGTTGAGGTAGACACTGGTGACAACCTATTTATTTACTGAATGCACAAGAGATAAGGCGAGAGGCAATTGGTTGTCGGGAAGCATTAAGCGCCCAACCCAATTCTAGTACTGTTGTGCACTGCACGAGGGCTATGCGTGATCGCCACTCCCAACGGACAGAAGGGAGCGCGTTAAACTCCGGATCTGGGCGTTTCGGAGGCAGGGGAAGTTTCTGAGAGTACAAATATTTTTGGAGATTCTTGGAGAATCCCTTTATAAATGAAAGTAGGTCGTGACCTTTGGACTTAAAAAAAAAAAAAAAACCGGGGTGCCTGCCCATGTGTGGGGCCTGTATGGGTTGGGTTGATGGGTCTTGGAGTGGGTGTGACTTGAGTACTGGTACTGGACTACAGGAGGAGAGTTATCAAGCTGTGAATTGCGCACCATATACCCGAAACACCGACTCCATAACCCGGAGACGGCCCAATTGCCGGCGGAATGAGGTGGAAAAGAACCAGTGCTTAAAACCTGCGTGTTCTGTGTCTGGGCGCGAACTGGAGGAATGGTGGCAGTGTCCAGTATGCAACAAAAGTATGACAGGGGGAGGACTGTTAGGTACTCAATTTCTCACCGAAGAGACCCAGTAAAACAAGATCAGTTGAAAAAGCCCCGTAAAGCCAGGCCAGTTTGTCTAGCCAGCCCAATTCCCCGACTTGTAATATTTGTAATAGAATAGTGTGAGTGCTGTTTGTGCGTGTAGAGACCAGAACTCGGGCGGTCAACCATCATCAGATGCTAACCGGGTCTGTTGGTGTGGTCCTCTTGATGCACAAGAGTTCGATATCTGTCTTGTCTGTCTTTTTATGCGTGAGACTGAACACTTGCGGGTTTGTCCGGAGGGCTACGGTTCTTAGAAACCCAGGGTCTCACTTAAAACACAAAATTTCAAGGGGTGACAATTAAAACATAAGAAGGCCAGCAACACGTGTTGTGTTGTTGTGTCGGGTTTCACTGGGAGACTGAAAACCTGTAGATTTGTCGGAGGTCTACAGTGCTAGTAGACAGGCGGGTACCAAAATAACAAAATTGTACAGGGCTAAAAACACAAGACACAACAAAATAAAATAAAAATGTCTACAACACGTGGTGTTCCCAAGCGGTCACCCAACTAAGTAGTAACCACGCCCGACGTTACTTGACTTCGGTGATCGGACGAGAACCGGTATTTTCAACGTGGTATGGCCGTAGACGATGACTGGTGCCGCTTTGTTGTATATATACCTGAGAAGGGGAGAAGGGGCTGAACGACTACTTGGACACTTCTCTCTGAGGTCCGCGCAATAATATAAAAGCATCTTGGGGATGCCAATAAAATGGTGGTCAACAGTGGCCACAGAGAGAAGGAACACTCCTTCATATAAAAGCAGTCCATGGTGTCAGCATGTCAGTTGAGGTAGACACTGGTGACAACCTATTTATTTACTGAATGCACAAGAGATAAGGCGAGAGGCGATTGGTTGTCGGGAAGCAGTAAGCGCCCAACCCAATTCTAGTACTGTTGTGCACTGCACGAGGGCTATGCGTGATCGCCACTCCCAACGGACAGAAGGGAGCGCGTTAAACTCCGGATCTGGGCGTTTCGGAGGCAGGGGAAGTTTCTGAGAGTACAAATATTTTTGGAGATTCTTGGAGATTCCCTTTATAAGTGAAAATAGGTCGTGACCTTCGGACTTGAAAAAAACACCTGGGGTGCCTGCCCATGTGTGGGGCCTGTATGGGTTGGGTTGATGGGTCTTGGAGTGGGTGTGACTTGATTACTGGTACTGGACTACAGGAGGAGTATCAAGCCTGTGAATTTTGCACCATATACCCGAAACACCGACTCCATAACCCGGAGACGTCTTAATTCCGGCGGAATGAGGAGGAAAAGAACCAGTGCCTAACACCCGCGTGTTCTGTGTCTGGACGCGACTGGAGGAATGGTGGCAGTGTCCAGTATGCAACAAAAGTATGACAGGGGGAGGACTGTTAGGAACTCAATTTCTCACCGAGAGACCCAGTAAAACAAGCTCAGTTGAAAAAGCCCCGTAAAGCCAGGCCAGTTTGTCTAGCCAGCCCAATTCCCCGACTTGTAATAGTTGTAATAGAATAGTGTGAGTGCTGTTTGTGCTTGTAGAGACCAGAACTCGGGCGGTCAACCATCATCAGATGCTAACCAGGGTCCGTTAGTGTGGTCCTCTTGATGCACAAGAGTTCGCTATCTGTCTTGTCTGTCTTTTTGTGCGTGAGACTGAACACTTGCGGGTTTGTCCGGAGGGCTACGGTTCTTAGAAACCCAGGGTCTCACTTAAAACACAAAATTTCAAGGGGTGACAATTAAAACATAAGAAGGCCAGCAACACGTGTTGTGTTGTTGTGGCGGGTTTCACTGGGAGACTGAAAACCTGTAGATTTGTCCGGAGCTCTACAGTGCTAGTAGACAGGCGGGTACCAAAACAACAAGAGGGTAAACTAGGGTATGCCTACCCAGCATGTGAAGACAGGATTCGGCAGACTGCGCGGAAGAAATCATTCCTGATTCAACGGGCAAGGCGGCGTTTACCTGCAAAGCGTTGTGGAACGTAATGAGCACGGCAAGGCACGTAGAGTGCCCTTGTCATCCACTGCACCTGTATTCGTCTCCAATCGTCTCGACTTGTCTTGTCACTGGACTCAGATGGACTCAGGCGAGAGAGTGAGGTCGACGAATTGCGCAACTCTTCCTCACTTTAATCCAAGTCATGGCGCAAGTCATTCTTCATCCAACGTCACATATCACCTTCAAGCCCTGTGGCGATGGGCGAGCGGCAAAGCGGCAGGCGTGGGTACGCTGGCAGCCGTAGTCGCAGACCTGCACACAGGCGGCTCAGGCCATATGGTCGTCTTCTACTGACCGGAGCAACAGTGGGATTCGGCAGCCCCCTGAGCGACTGAGCAGCCCTCTATAGGAACACACTGCTCACCTCCATGAGGATGGGGCTAGAAAAGGTGCCCTAAACATTGTCTGCTTCATCACTACCTAACCAGCTAGCCGCGGTTGGTGGGTACCCTAACTGCGGTCGACATACAAAGAAAGATAAAACAAGCAAAGCTAAAAGAGTAAACCATATTCCCTTAACAATTGGAACTTGGAATGTACGCACCCTACTTGACAGAGACGGCGCGTCGGGTCCAGAGAGACGAACAGCACTGATTGGGAGAGAGCTGGGCAGGTACAACATCAACATTGCAGCCTTGAGCGAGACACGACTTGCAGAAGAAGGCCAAATCTGTGAAATTGGTGCCGGCTACACATTTTTCTGGAGTGGAAGGAAAAGCGAGGAAAGACGCCAATCCGGTGTGGGATCTGGTCGGCAAATTAGCTGGATTTCCAAAGGCTATAAACGACAGGCTCGTGACCATGAAGTTGCCTCTGCTGAATGGAAGGAAGCACGCAACCACTGTGAGTGTCTACGCACCAACTATGACCAACGAAGATGATGTCAAGAACAAGTTCTATGAGGACCTGCACAATGTATTAACATCTGTTCCCAAAGGAGACAAACTTATACTCCTTGGGGATTTCAATGCCAGAGTAGGCACGGACACCACCTCTTGGAGTGGCATTATTGGAAAGCATGGAGTCGGAAATTGTAACAGCAATGGACTCCGCCTCCTTCAGACATGTGCCAAACATGATATCCTGATTACGAACACAATTTTCCGTCTCCCCATGAAAAATAGGACATCGTGGATGCACCCTCGCTCGAAACACTGGCACCTCATTGACTATGTCAACGTCAGGAGGAGTGACAGACAAGACGTTCGAGTGACAAAATCCATGTGTGGTGCCGAATGTTGGACAGACCATCGTCTCATTGTCTCGAAAATGAACATCCACATCAGGCCACCACGGCGTCCTCAAGGGGCGAAAATGCAAACAAAGCTAAATGTCACCCGCCTAAACAGCAAGAAAATGCAGCAGTCGTTTGAAAATATGCTGGAAGACCGCCTCAAGCCCAATGCTGAAGCTAAACAGGATACAGAAACAGAATGGAGAGCCCTAAAGGACACAATTTACAACACTGCTATGGAAATCCTGGGTCTAGCCCCTCGAAAGCATAAAGACTGGTTTGATGAAAATTCCGAAGACATCAACCAATTGCTGGCCGAGAAACATCTTCTCCTCAAGGCACATTTGAATGACCCAAAGTCAACATTAAAAAAAGATGCTTTCAAGAACATTCAAAGAGTAGTGCAGCAGAAACTTCGGCACATGCGGGACTCCTGGCTGAGCAGCAAAGCTGATGAAATTCAGCTGACAGACACGATATGAAAAACTTCTACGACTCACTGAAAGCGGTCTATGGTCCTTCATCACCAGGCATAGTTCCCCTCCTCAGTGCAGATGGGGGAACATTGGTCACCGATAAGAAAGAAATCCTCCTACGCTGGGCAGAGCATTTCAGCAAAATCTTAAATACCACTGCAGTCTGTGATTGATGATGCGCTCCATTGTTTTGCAGAGACAGCTGGTGAGGCTAATTTGTCTATAGCTTGGAGGCAATGGAACTATCTTTCCCTGATATTAGGAGGGTGATCATGATTGCTTCTCTCCAGGCTTGTGGAACACTGCCTAGGGTCCAGCTGTTATTTAAGATGTGAAAAGGCTTTGCTTTGGCCTCTGTTATTAGGTTCCTGATCATTTCATTGGAGATACCATCAGCTCCTGATGACTTTCTCATTTTCAGTTTTGATATGGCTAACTCCAGTTCACTGACTGTGATAGGTGACTCCAGAATCTCATGTACTGTTTAATTCTGTCCTGTATGTTGCCATTTCTCTCGAATCTCTTGTTGTTTCTCTGGGCCAATTTCGATATTGTTATCTTGTGCTAATGAGTCTGAAAAATGGCCAGCTGCTTGCTTTCCTGTTAAGATGTTTCCATCTTTATGTAGTGCAATTTTTGAGTTTCTCCCTGTTCCCCCATCGTTAAGTTGTTTTACTAACTTCCATAACTTCCTTGTGTCTCTTTACAAGTTCAGAGACTCCGTTTTCTCCTGCCAGCTTTTCCGTCTAGCCTGCAGCTTGGCCCTTTGAAATTTGGCTTTTGCGTGCTGGAATTTATTGTGGTGTTCTTGGCTTGGTGTGGCCTCTGCTTGCTTTCTACACACTTCCACATCATTATGCATCTGTTCCAGTTCACTACTCCAGTAGGGTTTATAATTTTTACGGGCTCCTCTTGGTACTGTTTCTCGTGCTACCTGTAGTATGCATTTCTCAAACTCTACAACTATTTTATTTATGTCTTTCTCGGTGTTCAGGTTTCTAACCAGGAGATCAATACTGGACAGCTGCTTGCTTTCCTGTTAAGACACAGTATTTACGGTCCGATGTGTTTGTGTGTTTGTTATCTGACCTATGCTGGTTTAATATAAATTATGAAACCTATGGTGCTATCTCAATGGGTTGATATGAATTATGTCCGTATTCCATAGTTGTAGGTGTATGATAGACATGACTAATGAAGACACTTTTTCAAAATGTCTAGTTTGTCATGCGTCGAAGTACACTTGTTCCTGCAGCGAGGCGCTGTCACCATTTGGAGGTGACAGGTTCAAATCCCGGTCGGTAACTATAACTTTCAAATTTTATGTTGTCTAATGTGTCCTCTAGTCTCTACTTCTTTCCTCTCCATCTGTGAGCGCCAAACAATACTATGTTTGTTTATGTTTGTAAAGGTTTCTAACCAGTATGCTGGTACGATGCTTGTACATTGCCAAGTCTGCTTTCTTGTAGTTCCACCTCGAGAGGGTGCTGCTTTCACTTACAAGCTCATTTTCTCAGTCGCACAAAAGCGTCGCACAAAGCACGAACTCCGTATCTCCAGCGACGACCCTCGGGAGTCTCTGAAAAAATGCACTCGTGAAATGAAGGACGCGGCCCAGAATCGATCATACAACCTTCGGAGCCCGAGTCAGACGGCTTGACCACTTCACCACGGAGAATCCTGAGAGGTTTGCAATGTGTAATATTAGTAAAGACAGAGAATTTACACAGGCATGGGGTAAATAATGTGTAAATTGACAGGAAAGTAGAAGGAATATATTTCTTACCTTATTTTTAATTTCGTTCTTGTGTCTTCACCTGCTGGTTAATAATGTGTACACAAGTATTCATGTTAGCTTTTTATACTGAGTTCGTGAAAGCTTCCAAATAGCTGTGCGTTAATTTGCGTATGGAGAGACCAGAAACTATACCGCAATTTAGTCATCATGTTTCCATTTTTAAGGAACTGTTCAGGTGTCTGTGTAGTTTGTTCACACGTACACATGGGTGACAGACCCGCTCTGAGTCTTCGTAAAAGATTGTCTACTCTGCTGTTTACCATTCAGAGACGGAACATGATTACCTTTTTTGCAGTATGAAAATAGTTGTCAGTGTATCTTTAGTGGGCTTTCTTCTTAACGACCAAGATGTTGGTCCTCTTTTCATTGAAGTTTATAGATTGATTCGTATGCATGTGTGTTGTTCCCTACTTTGACAACGTGTTTGCTCTCACGTTTCTTGTTATACCACAATATGTCAGTTTCCACCGCAATATTCTTCTTCTGTTGGTATTCAATGCGTTTAGTGTGTGTGTGTGTGTGTGTGTGTGTGTGTGTGTTGTTGTTGTTTTTTCAATACAGTTGTTTGTCACCGCTGAGGGCTTGTGGAATTGAAAATTCATCACTGTGAAATACAAACTATTGCCATTGACATTATGCTGATGCTGTAATGTTTAGGGCCTGCAATTCGTCTGAATAGTTGGAGCAAAATATCCCAGTATGTGTGCATGTAGATTAAGGTCTGCGATCTGCTCAGACCTTAATCTGTGTCGGACGATTCCAGTAGGTTGATGATTGCTCTCGGTTGCATAAAATTCAATCCATCCTGTCTCCAATAGTCCTCTTCCTCTTTCAACACATTGTCCTCACTGTCAAAGACTGAAGGATAGGGATCTGAGGTCTGCCTCAAGATAGAAGACCACCGGGAAGAGTGGTCAACCTCAAGTAGATTAGAGGTAACACAGTGCCCCAATATGAGGGCAGGGTAGGTGATAGGAAGGGGGACTATTAACTAGTTCTCTCATGAGACAAGGAGGCGTCGACCAGATAGTTAGCACTCTCGTCACGACAGAATCACGCCTACGTGATAGCCACGGAGAATAGGGATTGCCACTCAATAGGAAACGGCTGCTATACGCGTGCTGAGTGTGACAGCACGCAAAAAGCCAAAGGGCGTACAAGGTCCTTCCGCGTGCTGTGTAGCCACGCGTGTAGGAAAGTCAGACTGGGGACTGACTTCGTAGCGAGTGCACCGTTTAGTGTCGATAGGGGTTTTTCTGTAGCCAAATAGATAGATATTAGCAATAGGGTTAGGAAACTAGTGATAGGCAATTCTGTGGCTTTGTGTGTGATTTGATAGCGACTGTTTTGTAAATGTACAGAGCCAACGGCAATAAAATGTATCATCCATTTCCTCTCACACGACTTGCAAGTTCCTTGTGTGGTGCGAGAGAAGAATCCTATGATGCCTGAAACAACGGTTGTTGACAGGCTAGGATTAACGTGGTGTCAGAAGTGTGGCTTGGACGAAAGTTCAAGCTAATACACTCACCCACGGCTCTAGACTAAGGTTACAAGTAGTGAATTACAAGGTTTAATTTGTGTCAGTGACTGATGACGTGTGCAGACTAGAACAAATTGCGAGCTGAGCTGTGCCTATCGTGACAAAATAATGTTTATTTGTGTTTATTGAAATATTATGTACTTAAATCATGTGTTCTTCAAAGTTGTAAGTATTGATATTATTATTTTCTTTCATTTATTATGTAATTTACTTATTTGTTTATGAATAATTATCAAATATGATTCATGGCGGAGCGATACACAAGCCGGCGACATTATCGATTTTTGCAAGCTAAAAATAGCGCTGCGCCTCTGACGTATTTCGATTGACAAGCAGTTGTTTTACGCCATTCGCATTCAGCATCTGATTGTTTACAAATCGCCAAGCTGCTGCCCGCCTGAATCTGTGCTTTATATTAACTATCATTTATTTATTTAAGTTATTGAATGAATATATTTATTTATTTACACATTATTATTACATTTATATTTATTTCAAAGCAGTTATTGATTTTTTTTTCGTACTTTTTCTATTTGTTTACCGTCGCGATGGCACTACTTTTGGCTATGCAAATTAGACTGGGTCTGCACAACACTTCCATAGATTAAACTAGATTAGGGACGAAAGGCATAAAACGTTAGAACGAAGACAGGACATTGACAATTAATATTAATTTAAATACATTGTATTTGTCGGGGGGCATGTCATTGTCATTGTACCAATTTGTCAAAAATAATATGTCGTTTGCAATTTGTTAATTGTTGCTGCTCTTGTGAACCAGGGTGAACAACAACTGAGTAAAAAAGTAATTCGTGTGTATGCCGCAGTGCCAAACGATTGCACCTGAGTGACCAAACGATTGTACTTGAGTTTCTACAACGTGAAGATGAGTATATCCTACGTATTTGGCATGCAATGTGATTAATAATGCATCTCTTTTTCAGCTTGTGATGCATTAGCATATTTTTGTGCTCTGTTTTTCAGGGGAAAAAATTTTCCAGGTTATAAACTAGCAGTACAATTTGTAGTGCTCAGAGATTAAAGAACATAACATATCTAAGATAAATAAGCCTTATCTAAGATAAATAATTGAATACACATTCGAGTGCCTGTCAAAACACGATATAATTACCCAACAACATGGCTACTTTAGCTGATTTCATAAAAGCAGGTAAAGAGTTGGAATACACAGGAAAGGAGCTAGAACAATATGCTGATCAAAAATTTAAGGAAGCAAAAGATGCTGAGAGAGATGAACGAGCACGAGAAAGACAACACCAAAAGGAGATTGCAGAACTAGCTGAGATAACAAGACAAAAACAGCTAGAACATGATAAGGAGATTAAGCAACAACAGTTAGAACAAGATAAGGAAATTAAACAGAAGGATTTAGAATTAAAGCAAAAGCAATTAGATCAAGAAAAAGAACTAAAGCAAAGAGAGATAGATGAAATGGCAAGGGTCAAAGAAAAACAAATACAAGTTGAATCAGAGACACAGTTAAAGATGAAAGGTATGGATGTAGACTCACACGTAGAGATCTCTGCTACTAAATTAAAAAGTCAACAAGAAGAAAATAAGTTCAATAAATACAAAAATATTATCAAAATAGACAACGGTCCGGTTCAGACATACCTCTAATAAATATAATATTGCGATTTAGAATAGGGCTCACGCCAACCAGACAAGTTTGTGGCGATTGCCAGTAGCCAAGTAAAGTGATACTACATTGTGACAATAGTCAGTAGAAGTCTATTCAGTTACCCAAAACCAGGTTATCAAACAGTCTTTGACAAAAATTAGATACACTAATTTTTAGAAACCTCTTGCGTCACAACCAATGAGTCAAAGTTGATGACGCAGCACAGGAGGGGAGGGTGTGTGTCAAAGACTGAAGGATAGGGATCTGAGGTCTGCCTCAAGATAGAAGACCACCGGGAAGAGTGGTCAACCTCAAGTAGATTAGAGGTAACACAGTGCCCCAATATGAGGGCAGGGTAGGTGATAGGAAGGGGGACTATTAACTAGTTCTCTCATGAGACATGGAGGCGTCGACCAGATAGTTAGCACTCTGGTCACGACAGAATCACGCCTACGTGATAGCCACGGAGAATAGGGATTGCCACTCAATAGGAAACGGCTGCTATACGCGTGCTGAGTGTGACAGCACGCAAAAAGCCAAAGGGCGTACAAGGTCCTTCCGCGTGCTGTGTAGCCACGCGTGTAGGAAAGTCAGACTGGGGACTGACTTCGTAGCGAGTGCACCGTTTAGTGTCGATAGGGGTTTTTCTGTAGCCAAATAGATAGATATTAGCAATAGGGTTAGGAAACTAGTGATAGGCAATTCTGTGGCTTTGTGTGTGATTTGATAGCGACTGTTTTGTAAATGTACAGAGCCAACGGCAATAAAATGTATCATCCATTTCCTCTCACACGACTTGCAAGTTCCTTGTGTGGTGCGAGAGTAGAATCCTATGATGCCTGAAACAACGGTTGTTGACACTCACATTTTTTTCCAGTAACTTTTATCCATATTTAATAGCGCGGACTGGGTTAGTATCTTGACGTCAGACAATTTGAATGTAGTATTGGCAGCTGTCACTTGTCCTTTAATTTTAGCCCACACAAGTTCTATAGGGTTTGAATGAGAATGATACGGCGGAAGTCTCAAGCACCTATGGCCATGCTCTTCTATCAACTTGTCGATGTGATTATTTCTTGCTTTTATGAGCCTGTTTTACAAACAACTGCAGCTTGAAATATGTTTCTGTAAATGGTATATTTTCCCTTCGGAGCCATATCTTTATTGCTTCCTTTGGGCTCGATGCCGTAGGTATTTTGTCTTCTTGGGCAACAACATTGTGATATGATGCATTGTCCATGATTAGACAAGACTGTCTATCAAGGGATGGAAGTACTGTATTCTTGAGCCAATCTTCAAATGCATTACCATTCATCTCATTATGATAATCCCTATTGTCTGTTGCTTTTATACGAACAAGAGCCCAGCATTCTGTAGTAAGCCATTATGAGTAATACTAGCATAGGCTATGACCAAATGCTGTCCTTTACTACTGGGCACATATCGCTTTATCTTTCTATCCACTGATTGCCATTCCTTTTCACTTGTGTGGTGCGCATTGATCCACATCTCATCCATATACACTATGTCATAATTTTCTTTGCGCATTTCCCTTATTTCACGTAGCTATCTGCTTCTCATGGCTCCTAATGCGGTTGCTTGCAAAGGATATTTCTACCTCCCTTGTACTTTCTAAAAGTAAAGCCTAATGCCCTTATAACTTCCAAAAAAATTATTTTGGATAGCTCTATGTTATTGTTCTTTCTCAACTAAACCCTCAGTTTTCTTACAGTCACTGTTTCTTTAGTATCCATCATTTTTATAATAACTCGCCTGATGACATCCTTGTCAAAGCTGTCTACAATTGCCTTTCTACCTACCGTTTGCTTATCGCGTGTTGGTTTCATTCCAGATTCTGGCACCCATCGACGAAATGACCGTTTACTCAAACCCAATCCATACACTGTTCTTTTTCGGGATTTGTAACAGTATGAAACAGTTTCCTGCGATCAGCTTCTTGACAAAACTATGTGTACAACTTCATAGCGATGCTTTGAAGTGTACACAATTTCACATTCAATCCCAGTGAACAATATTTACACATTCAAATATTAGCTATTAATATTATATTAATGGTAAGATTTATTTATATATTTATTTATATAATCACGTTTCATGAAATAACCCACACTGAAGACAACTCTGAACAATCCATTTAACTGCGCGCTGTTTGTGCCAAAATGGAAACCACGAGACAATTTTTAAAAAAGCGCGGATGTGCCTTGGTGATGCTGTAATACTTTTAAAATTTTGGACTTAATCTCTGAGGCGTAAATTATATACAGCATATAAACAAACATTGAAATCTGCTGTACAATCTCCAGAACAAAAATTTTTTGTTGGGTGGACATAATGATAAGGTTATATGCTAAATCTCATAATTTTCCCTCAGTTGGTTACTGAGATATGGAATTTTATATTGGGGCAGAAAAAAATAAACAGACTATAGTTCTATTTTTTGTTGTTGCCGACTCCCTCCACATTTCAGTGCATTATTTTTAGTCTTTGTTTGGTATGGCCAGACGCTCTAATGCCAGGTCCCCTGGCTCCACAGGACATCTGAGACGGACCTCCAGTAGTTGTGGTTGGACCCTTTCGAGGCATAGAGCTCGGCACTGCACCTGCCTGGGGATCTAAAGTAGGGCGAGCTATCATAACATTTAGCAGTAGTCGACATATTTCATGGTGTAATTGCGTGGCATCTTAATTTCTGTAGCGCGCTTCCTGGCTGGTTGCCTCCATCTTCAGCACCTTTCCTTTGCTATAGCAGACTGTGGTCTTACTCCAGTTTAGATGTGTAGGGTGCATACACGTGGTTGCGCATGCATGTTCGTGCATATACATCTAGAGTGTACTGGTTATTTTTCGGCGCCAGAAACTCGCCGTCGTCCCTTCTCCTGTTAGTTAAAACAGTTCTGCCACGAGAAGGCCAGGAGTTGACTTTTTGCTGCACACGTCATTGGGGTATTTATGCAATGTCTGGCGCTCATCCCAACACTGCGCCCCGGCTACGTACAGCAACATATGGACCTGCCATGTGTTTGATAATTGTGTTAGATATATCACGTGATGATAATTGTGACATCAGATATATCATGTATTGGTAATTGAGTGAGATACATCTGTCATTTTACTACCAATACAGTACCTTGCGGTGTATGGCAGAGGGGTCTTTGAGCCTGAGGAATAAAGGCCGCCTGGCTAGTGCAGTCGCCGCGAACTGTGCAGGTTAGGATTTTCTTTTTGCCCCCGACAGAAAAAATCCCGCACCTTTCCGGGGATCGAACCCGGGTCTCCCGAATGAGAGTCCGGCGTGTTATCCGCTCGGCCAGCCGCTCCTCATCATGTGTTTATAATTGTATTTAATATATCATGTTTTGATAATTGTATTAGATATGTCATGTGTTGATAACTGTGTTTGAAAAGAATTATTTCTTAATATGTATCTTTGAGATGTATCATTTGTTGATTATTTTGTTTGAAATGTTACTTTATAAATACTTGTGTATGAATTTATCAAAGAACAACCGACCATGGATGAAAGCAATATGGTATTTATTGTTGGTCCGTTTTGTTCTCATGATAATAATGTAACACTAGAAATAAAGTTGTCTTTGTGTCTTCTTCATCCACAAATAAGCCACCACTTTGCTGTTTTGATACTTCTTCTCTGATGCACATATCCAGTGTTTCATCATCATCATTATATTAAAGTGCCTTGTGACCATTTGCTCGGCATCAAATGTCTGTCTCTGCAATGCTTATGCCATCATAGGTGAGAAATACAGTCGACCCAACATACACTAAATAACTTAGTTGCATATCCTTTACAGAACGTAGCAGTCAACCCCATCATGTTCTGGCTGTTCGTGATTCCTGTGAAAGTTTACTTTCAGTAGTTTGTCATTGCTTTCTGAATAGAAGGCACCCATTTCATAAACACACCAAAGTATGGCGGTCTGCGGCCAAAACACCCACAGCTGTCTTGAACGTGGGTATGCGGGATTACGATCTGCATCAGTAACCCCTTAGCCATGGAGCCAGGATAAGGATACACAGTAAATGGTTCATAGCTTGGCCTGCAATGTAAGCCAACGTGTTTCAAAGAAGGAAACCTCGCAATAAAAACAAAGCAACCTCAGTAACACAGCAACCTCTCAATGAGACCAAAACACGGCAACCTCTCAATGATACAGAAACACAACAACCTCTCAATGAGACAGAAACACAGCAACCTCTCATTGAGACAGAAACACAGCAACCTCTCATTGAGACCGAAACACAGCAACCTCACAATGAGACCGAAACACAGCAACCTCTCAATGAGACTGAAACACAGCAACCTCTCAATGAGACAGAAACACAGCAACCTCTCAGTGAAACCGAAACAACAGCTATGGTTTCGTGCCGACACTGGAGTCACCCCACCGAGTCGCTACATGAGAGTACTCATTCAATCAATCAGGTGCCGTCTCCACAATAAAGGTTGGCTCTCCAACCCTGTCTGTCTCTCGCTTTGATTGTACATTCTGTCAGACAGCTGTTTGTCCATCTCTTGATGTTATCTCGCCATTTGTACAGTTGTCTACCCCTTGATCGTTTGCCCTCAACCTTACCCTTCAGTATTGGTTTTATAAGAGTTATATCTTCTAGCGTGACGGAAATATTTCACTTGTCTCTGTGTAGATGTACCGGGTGCCCAATGTCCGCCCTCCGAGGTTGGGATGACTTTTCATATGGGAAATATACGATAACAAACATCTCGAAGGTGAATACACACGACAGGAGAAACACGTCGGGGAGACATAACGGGCACGGACCCGCCCCTTGAGAGTGTCAAGAAGGTAAAGAGGCGGAAACATTCGGAGAAGGGAGAACGCTTCTGATGATCAGGGGCCTCATGTCGTGTATGCTCCACGGCGGAGCTTTTGCAACTATCAGCTCCACACCCACCCACCCCCCTCCCCCTCGTCTATGAATGTTGACATTAGGATGTTTTACGATTGGTGCCGTTTGATAGTTGATTCTGTACGCTTTCTGTATTGTCTATTCTCTTTCTCAATCAGCTATCTAGTCTCCCATTCTCTGTGAACACACTGTCCAAACAATTCGTTTGTGTTTTATTGTGCAAATTCACCACGGGGGAGTATTGAATTGTTTATGTGAATTGCAGAATTATAATTGTTTCGGTGCTAGTTGTGGTCGCTGCTAATTTTTGTACCGATCTGTGTTATGATGTTAAAGATGGCTACTTGATCTGCTTGTTGATGAATGTGGGACTGCGCTCAGTTTGCTAATTGGCAATGCTGGATACAGGCCTACATCTGATAGATTTGTTGATGGTAAGTATTGGGTTACTAGAATCTGTCACTATGTAACGCTGATTGTAATGATATACAATTATTATGTATTAGCCAATATGGGCCGCATCTTAGTCTTACGACGACTAGTGTAACCAGCGCCATCATCATTCGATTCATAGTTTTTCAAGCCCCTCCCATGTTTATTATTTGGTATATACTGGTCTTGATTTTCAAATTGGGTATTTACTAATGTGACACCATAACAGATAGACCTTGAAAACCCGAATCAAACGGTACCACAATGATGTCTGTAGGTTAATTAGAAGCGAAGATTTGAGTGTCGGGATCTTGAAAAAAATTGGTTTGGTATTGATTACATCTAGACAGTTGAATAGGACCTGAAAAATGCTTTCCAACGGTACCTCATTCAAGTCTGTACGTTGATTCTAAGCCGAGATATCCAGATTTGTGTGTCAAATTATGTCATAATATGGAAAATATAGGAAAATACTAATCTGACTGATTTTGACTTGCTGCCCAGAAACAACAATTGTTTACAATGTGTTTAAAACTGCTATAACTTCTTTAGTTTTGAGAAAACCCCATAGCAACTATATATTGTCTTGTTCGGAACGGCGAGGCCTAACTGCCTAGATAGAAAAATTTTGATGTTATGCAATATCGACTCATTAAAATTCAAAATGGCCACTAATTAATTATTTAATAATGATTAAACTTAGCTAACGAACCTTAAAATGCCAATTATGAATATTTTTCCCTTCAGTTTGATCAAACAAATAAAAAGCCCATGTTGTGATGTTGTAAATATGTTTTGTTACTAATTTAATTTCAAAATGGCTGCCAATTAATTAATTAATACTTAAGTTTAAAAATTTAAACTTGGTTAACGAACCTTGAAAGACCAATTATGTATCTCCGAAGTTGGAGTGGGTTCGCCTGATGACGAAGGACACTGGCAATAGGGGAAGCTAATCCACATGCAAAATTCAGTGAGTGCACTAGAAGTAATGTGTATGGACTACGCTCGAGTTCAAAGCCAGCGAGTGAGCGAAAAAAAAAAAATTAATGTATTCTCCCCTATTCAGTTTGATAAAACAAATCAATAGATCATGTTATGATTTTATAAATATGCTTTATTACTAATTAAAATTCAAAAAGCAGCCAATCAATTATATATAGAAGCACCTGAAGCAGTGTGTATGGGCTACGCTCGAGTTCAAAGCCAGCGAGCGCAAAAAAAAAAAAAAAATTATGTATCGAACATAATGAAGATCTAGAAAGCATCCTGCCAACCTGGAAAAGAAAAAGGAAAAAACAAACTATTAACTAATAGTTATGCTAATTAATAGTACTAGTACTACTAGTACTAATTAAAAAAACTAATACACATGTTCGTGGTCATTAAAACCATCTGGTGACGTCTATAAATCTCTTAAGTTTTGTTAACAGATTTCTGTCTCCTTTACCTGTGTGAAATCAATGTTACAGAAACATTCTTAACAAAGGCAATTTTGTAATCATAAATATCTAGTAAGACTAAACACATTTTATCCAATTACTTTTATATTATTATTTGGTGGGTATAATAAGTGCTTTAACTTCATTTGTGATTTCTGAAAGCATGTCATCTGTTTGCTATTATATAACTATTAACATATTTGTTTGTTTTAGCATTAATATATTATATAAGACTGCAACTAAAAGAACATGTTTTTTTAAAACATGAAAATACTTACTGCATCGAAATGTCTCTTTCTGTCTCCATAAAATCTCTGCATCCATGGTCCGGTGAGGAAGCGTGAGTACAGCATAAGCACTTGCAAGGGGAGTAGGACACATGGGTCTGTCAAACCTTCGTAGATCACCTGTGAAATGTAAAAAAAAATTAAAAATTAAAAATTAAAATTAATGGAACTGGGGTAAGGCTGTGGATATGTAAACAATATAAAATAACACAAAGTAATGCAGCTTTACAGAACAGAATTATGAAAAATACAAGGACATTGCGGCAACTAGCCTTCATCAGCAAACAAATGCATACACAAAACACAACATAGTCATGGAGAAGACATCCGGTGACAACATTAAGGCATAAGGATGGGATGAGAAAAATAAATAGATCTCTTTATTCTTCAAAATGGTCATAAATGATTAGCACCTGGATCGCCAGACCCATCCTTGTATCTGTAAAACATATTCAAACATTCCAGTGTTATGGCATGTAAGTGTGTTTTGTTTGAAACTACAAATATGAAAGGGATTGTTGTTTTTATTAGATACCATACACAAAATTGTCGGCAATAGAATTACAACATGATTATGATTGTACTAGGTAATGGTGCACTGCAATGATGATGATAATTAATTACCTCAGTTTGAAAATTTGATGGATAAGTTCTGCAGCGTGGCATCCCAAGGCACTCTTCTGTCTGTCTTCATCTGTAGCGTTGACTGGTTCCAGCATATGCAAAACTTCACCAGCATCTATCTGTCTCATGTCACTTGCAGTTTTCTTCTCCATGATGATGATGATGAACTTTAGAACTGTGGGGGAAAATTGTTCTAAAATTAAAATAATTTCAGTGGCATGAAGTTAGAGGGATTTAGGGGAGAGGGAGGAAGGGGGAGAGAGAGAGAGGGAGGGAAAGGGAAAAGAGGGAGGGAAAGGGAGAGAGAGAGGAAGGAAGGGAGAGAGGGAGAATGAGGGAGGGGAAGGGAGAGAGGGAGGGAAGGGAGAGACTCAGAGAAGGAGGGGAAAAAAGGGAGGGGAAGCTAAAGAGAGAGGGAGGGAAAGAAGAGAGAGGGAAGGGAGAGGAGGGAGGGAGGGGAAAGAAGGGGGAAGGGAGAGAGGGAGGGGAAGGGAGAGACTCAGAGAGGGAGGGAAAAGAAGGGAGGGAGAGGGGGGAATGGAGAGAGGGAGAAAGAAATAAAATGAAAAAGAAAACAGGGAGGGGCAGGGGGAGAGAGATATTATTAATAGATAGGGTCATATTTATTAATTAATCAGGCTATTTATAATCTATTTTAAACAAGAGATACAGAAATAGATGGAGAATTAAATTATTATTAATATTAACCACAATGTGGCTTTAGCAATGAACTATTACATAAAAGAACTGGTGTAAACAATGTCAAGTCCCATCTGTATAAGGTAAATAAGAAGGCAAGATGGCCGCCGATGTTTCTCCTAGAGACCGAGTGAAGTGATCCACTTCAAACAGCTAATTTAAATCACCCCAATCGTTTCAAGTAATGAAATTTTACACAGAGATATAGAAATGGATGGAGAATTCAATTATTACTAATATTAATCACTCAGGGGGTTTTGCAACAAACTGTTACATAAAGAACAGGTGTAAACAACGGCAAGTCCCATCTGTATAAGGTAAATAAGAAGGCAAGATGGCCGCCGATTTTTCCGCTAGAGACTGAGTGAAGTGATTCAATTCAACAGCTAATTGTAATAAAAACCGATCATTACAAGAATAGAAATTTTACACAGAGATAAAAAAAATGGATGGAGAATTCAATTATTACTAATATTAATCACTCGGGGGGCTTTGCAATACGTGAACTTACCTCAATACTTTGAAATACACAACAATGATGGTTACCAACGAAAAGCCTTCAGAGCACATGTGTTTCAAACTAGACCGCATGGTCCACAATACTGGCCTATTTATAGCCCGTCAAAATCACGCAATTTTCGGAATTTAAGAAAAAATATGATCACATTAGGAATCGGGTCAAATTTTCGGGAGCAAGCAACGTGACTGCCGGGTCACGTGATCTCATCCGCGAATGCCCGATCACGACATCAAATCAAAATGGCTAAAAACGATTTTTCATACTATTCACCCGTAAGTGGAACTCTCCAATGTGTCCATTACCTCCTCGAACGGGTGTGCGTGTGTGTGCGTGCGAGATGGTCTCCGGCCATATGAAAACTGACTTCAAAAATATGTTCCGTCAGGTTAAATGATTACAAAATGGTACAAGTATACAAATAAATTATTAATAATCTTTAAACTTGTGTTCTCTTTAACTTTAGTAGGTCAACTGGCACATTTGGTGTGTTGAAAAGTGTAGCGCAATCCGGTATGCCATCATTCTGCTACCTCTGTGGGATGCGTTCCCCAGTAGTCGGCAACTTGCACAGATCCATAGAGCACACTTTATTCACAAACTTCCAGTTTCTTAGTTCTATGTAATATTTTAGTTCGTAATGTTTAATGAAGAATGACTTGCGCGATGACTTGGATTAAAGTGAGGAAGAGTTGCGCAATTCATCGACCTCACTCTCTCGCCTGAGTCCATCTGAATCCAGTGGCAAGACAAGTCGAGACGACTGGAGACGAATACAGGAGCAGTGGATGACCAGGGCGCTCTACGTGCCTTGCCATGCTCATTACGTACCACAACGCTTTGCAGGTAAACGCCATCTTGCCCGTTGAATCAGGAATGATTTCTTCCGCGCAGTCTGCCGGATCCTGTCTTCACATGCTGGGTAGGCTATGCCCTAGTTTACCTCTTGGTTTGACACCAAATCGGATACCCATGCCTGGTTTAGCCAGCCTCTCACAGCTGTTGCCCGGGGGGTGGCCGCTGTCGCATGCTGACAGCTACTAGGAGCCACAGGCATGAGCTGGGTGTCAGGCTTGGACCAGTGGGGGATGGGTCCTGAAGAGGACATGAGAGTCATCCTTACCAAAGGTGCTACCAATGCCTGACACCCCGTACCCCCCAATGTTTAATAGTTTCTATTATATCATCTAATAATTTTGCGGAAAAAAAAAAAAAAAATATGCCCAGCCGGGAAGAGAACCGCAGTCTCCCGCGTGCCACAGACAGGCGGACGGCTTACGACTACGCTAGTGAGAACACAATACTTGTTTCACAAAGATATTTATAATAGTCAAGCCGCCGTTTTGGGTTTGATGATCATAACATTTTCACCTGTTTTTCACTCACAATTAAAGCACATTAGCGATGAAACTTTCCAAATTTCTGAAAAATCTGATGCAGAATTCGAAGATCCATCTACAATTGATGGTTTTCTATTGAAAGCGACAGAAAAAATAAATGAATTACGGTTCAGCGTGTCTTCCAATTCTGCAGATTAAAAGAAAATACTCATCTAGCAGTATTAGCGAGTTCCATCATGCCGTGACCGGAAATGAAAACCTGAAGTGATGTACGGAGTCATTCCGCCATGATTCCAATTCGCTAGAGTTCAGACCATGCATTCTTTCGACGTCATTCATTCATTCAAATCTCACGTGACAATGACACACGTCATCCTGGGTTTTCCAGGAATGGTTTGCCTAATATTCTGTGCACAGTGATTGGTTGAAATCATTGTAACCATTTATATAAATAAGAATATATTTCATACTTACCGTAATTAATTTTTTTTTGGTGCTGTCGATAGAATTTAATCTGTTATAGATGTATTTTTGAATTCTGCATACAATTTTAAATATATCTGGAAAGTTTCATCGCGGTAATTGCTTCCGTTGTGGATGAAAAACAACATTTTCTGTGAAGCGTGCCTTTGTGAATGGGGAAATGCATGGCCATGGGCCATGGCTACTGCGCATGCGCATATCACTCGGGCTGGCATGTACACTTTCACTTTTCAACACTCAAAACGTGCAATTTGACCTACTAAAGTTAAAGAGAACACAAGTTTAAAGATTATTAATAATTTATTTGTATACTTGTACTATTTTTTAATCAATTAACATGACGGAACATATTTTTGAAGTCAGTTTTCATAATCCGCCTATGACCCGTTTGATTGAGCGGAGAAAAATTGAAATTGCATGCTGAACCGTAATTAATTTTTTTTCTGGCGGTTTCTATAGAAAACCATCAATTGTAGATGGATCGAATTCTGCATCAAATTTTTCAGAAATTTGGAAAGTTTCATCGCTAAACTTGCTTTAATTGTGGTTGAAAAGTAGGTGAAGATGATGTCGTAAGTCTTTCTTACTTACTTTAGTGTCGTCCTTGGAGTGATGGGAATCCACACCACATTTTTATTACCCCAATATTGTTGTCTTAGAGAAACCACCAGACTCCGTCCACAAAACTCCGTCGGTCTGCAAACCCCTTTTTCTTACTCTCACTCACCCTTAGATCATGCCCCCTCTCACTCCTCCCCAACATAACATACTCCACAACTCTAGCTTTAACAAATAAATACAAAATAATTTATTAAGCAAAGAGTATAAGTGTGAGAAGTGTGTGTTAGTAATGTGTAGAATGTGTGTCGAATATTCTAGTGGGTGCAGACTTAGACCAGGTAGCTGAAGAGCCCAGCCCGATCATCCCAGAAAGGATCACACCACATCTTCATTCAGTCCACGAAGACCTCACCCAGGTATGTGTCCATCCTGCTAGATGTAGATTTCCACCGGTGGCTGTTTGATCACTCAAAAGAACTAGTCACAGTCCGACCCTAAATCCTGTCTGGATCACACAGTTAATATATGTCTAATTTGTTCCTATACTTATAACACCCTTGTCTAGTGAGGACACGAACATACTGTTCTTTGAAATAAATGTACTTCCTGTCTCAAGTGTCTACTGTTCACAAGACCATTGTTATACTAACTTCCTAATAAGTTTATACTGATTTATTCCCATGTGATGGGGAATAACTGTATCTCTTTGTTTGTTCACCTGTCGTGTAAAACATACTGCCACTGGGCTGTTCCCAGGTGGTGTAAAAGAAATTCACTTTTTACTATTCTGTTCCCAAGTGATGTTTGAAACATTAATTTGACGATTGGTCTTCCTCCAAACTGGTGCGGAGAAAACAATTTCTGGTCTTCTGTTAATGTGTGACGTTTGATAATCCCTCTTATGCTTGTTCCCGTAAACCCTTTCTATCATGGGCTAAGTGCAAAAGATGTTGACCAACTGCCTGCACCAAGGTCTCCATTCTCAGTGACTTGAGTGACCTAAAGGAACCTTAAGCACAACACAACAGTGTCTTCGAAATCATATCCACATTTTGCCATAACAGGCACGTGTACAATTAAATCTAATTAATTTCCGCACACGGTAGATATTTTTTTTAAATCCACTGCAGTGACAAACACGTCCGTGCAAGTCAATCCTCAGAGATTACACTCCTTGTAAACAAAGCATGTTTTTACCCAACAGCCTTGAGTGGCCACGTGACGTTCTTTTGATGTTAACAAAGGTGGTTCAAGGGCAGATTATCCATTTCTGAATAAATTCTTTCCCTTGGGTTTCATCAATGTCACAATAGTAGATTATCTCCCCCTTTTGGACAATCCATGCACAAGTCGCTTCCCCCTTTTTCTCAACATATGCCTACAATTTCCCGTCTTGTGGGGATTGTCAAAGAAGATTTCCTTGTTTGATGTTGGCGACTTAGCGGTGTCCTTGATCTAACTGGTAAACAACTGCAGATGTACATTCCGACTTTGTTTTTCTGTCCCGGTTAAAAAACAAATGTAGCTTTGCACACAGGCCATGAATATGACCGTCTGTATTGTCATTATCTGGTGGATACACAGTGAAATCATGACATAGGCCCCCTCTTAAGAGAGTAGTCCATCTCACTCTTCTCCACTGTGAATTCAATCCAGATGATTCATTCCTCTTCTTCAGGAGCTGGGTGTCTTGATAAGAAGTCCGCTCCAACATTTTCCTTCCCAGGAATATACTCAACTGTGAAATTGTAGGGTTGAAGTAACAACGACCACCGCATCAAACGGGCGTTGAGCTTCTGAGAAGTAGCCAGGAACATCAGGGGCTGATGATCTGACTGGACCCGAAACTTAACTCCATACAAATAGGGCTGGAATTTTTGCACGGCCCATACGAGAGACAAACATTCTCTCTCGACGGTCGAATAATTCCTCTCAGCCTGGAGTAGTTTCTTGCTTGCGTATGCCACAGGTTTCAAAACCGAAGCATCGTCTTTCCCTTCCTGTAACAACGCTGCCCCAATCCCAATCCCACTTGCATCCGTTCTCAACACAAATGGTTTGGAAAGGTCCGGGAGCTGTAATACAGGTTTACTGACCAAGGCCTCCTTTAACTGACTATAGGCAGTCTCACATTCTGGTGTCCAAATGATTTGGTCCGGGAATCCCTTTTTCAAGGTTTCCGTCAATGGAGCTCCCAGTTCAGTGAAATGTGGGATAAATTTCTGGTAGAATCCACACAACGAGAGAAAAGATCGCACGTCCTTCTTCGTTTTTGGCCTTGGGGCATTTCTGATTTTCTCTAGGTTCTTCTCTTCTGGGACAATGTGTCCTGGAGTGATGGTGTGACCTAGAAATTCCAGAGTCTGGTAACCAATCATGCACTTGGTTGGACGAGCGGTAAGCCCTGCTTCCTTGAGTCTATTAAACACTCTCTCCAAGGATTGCAAATGGTCATCCAAGCTGCCACTGGAAATCAGAATATCATCCATGAAGGAGATGATGGCCGGATCCTGTAAAGGATCTAGTAAAGTCCTCATCATACGTGTAAACACACTAGGTGCGTTGCTGAGACCAAAGGGCATGACCTTGAATTCGTAGTGTCCACTGGGTGTACTGAAGGCCAGCAGTGGTCGAATCTCCGGTTTGACTGGTATTTGATAGTACCCCCGACTCAGATCCACCTTTGAAAAGTACCGAGCCTTATGGAGCCTAGCGAATAACTGCGTTGGATTCGGCAAAGGTTCCACCTGAAATTGTGTATGACTGTTCAGAAGTCGGTAGTCTATACACAACCGGTGTTCTCCACTTGGTTTCCGTAACAAAACTACCCCCGCATTGTATGGGGATGTGGATGGTGCAATCACGTCATCCTCCAGCAGTTTTTGTATTTCCTCCTCCAGGGCCTTTTCTTTAGAGAAGGGCACTGGGTAAACCTTCTGGCGAACAGGCTCCTGTGTAGTCAACGTCATCTCGAACTCCACCAACCTCGTTCGTCCTGGTTTATCAGTCAGTATCTCCTTATGAGACCTGAGAACCTGGGTTATCTTCTCCCTCTCCTGGGAGGTCAGATCAGGGTTCACCTGCACATCCTTGTAGGTTTCCTGGTGTACCAGGGGATATTCCCTGCCCTCGCTGGTTCCCACTTCTGTCTCCACTGCAACTGCCATTGCCATGAGGTGAGCTGCTTTTTCTCCGGGTCTCTCTTCGTATTTCCGCAAGAGATTGATATGGAAAATCTTCGACTTTCCCCGGATCCGGATCTGATAGTTGGTTCTGGATATTACCCTTTCCACGGGAAATGGTCCTTGCCAACCTATCTCCAGTTTGTTGTTTCCCGTTGGGAGTAGCAACAAAACTTTGTCTCCCACCTCTAGAGATCTGTCTTTAGACCTACGGTTGTAGTAAGCCGCATGTCTTTTCCTGGCCTTTTTCAAGTTTTGATTTGCCAGAGTCCATCCTTTGTGGAGTTTTTCTTTCAGTTCCTCCACGTATTGATAGGATGAGATTACTTCTTCTGACGTCCCCTCTTCAGTCCAACTCCTCAACATGGCTTCCAACGGTCCTTTGATTGGACGACCAAACAGCAACGTAGCGGGTGGTAGTCCTGTTGAGCCATGAGGAACTTCCCGATAGGCAAAGAGTGCTGCAGGGATATATTCATCCCACCTATCAGGTTTTTCCTGCGCTAGTTTCCTGAGCATTGTCATCAACGTGCCGTTGAAACGCTCTACTTGTCCATTGGCTTGAGGATGGTAAGGGCTGGTATGTATGTGGTTAGAGTGAAACACTCTAAATACCTCCTCCATGAGTTTTCCACAAAACTGGGACCCATTGTCCGTCAGAATTTGATCTGGGAAGCCTAATCTTGTAAAGGCCTCCATCAGTGCATCCGCCACTCGTTTCGAGTCAATCGTGGTCAACGGTATGGCTTCACCCCACATTGTACAGCAATCCACCATTGTGAGTATATACATGTTCCTCTTCCTAGTCCTAGGAAGTGGACCCACGATATCGATGGCTACCCTCTCGAAAGGAGAGTTCATGATGGGCATCTCACCCAGGACCACCGGTGCTGTCCAGTGTTTCGGTGCCACCCTCTGGCACTCAGGGCATGACTTCACATACCGACGCACATCCTCTGTCATTCCCGGCCAATAGTAGTGGCAGGAAATCCGCTGCATGGTGGCGGCAATACCCATATGTCCACTAAAGGAGATGGTATGCCCCATATGAAGAATCTGGGACCGGTGAGCTTTTGGGACGACCAACTGACCGTATAGGTTGTCTCCCCTTCCTGCTCTCCTGTAGAGTATCCTATTCTTCATGTAGTACTGCCCCCGTCCTGGTGGATCAGCACTTTTCTGCAGCTTTTTGTAGCAAGGACGTAAAGTATCATCCTCACTCTGGGCAGTTCGTAGCTCCCCCGGCATTGGGTTAGTCACAATTGCGTCTGCCTCTTCCGTTCTCGTCTGAGAGCGAGTCTGTATTGCTCCCATATGGATTGGCTCCCTGGGCATTCCCAGAAAGACATACCGGCAACCTAGGATTACTGGGAAAATGGGATCGGTCAATACAGCAGCCTTGATTGTGCCGGTGACATATCTTGACCGAATCTCCACGTTAGCAATGGGCAACTTCATGGCCACAGCACTCTTCTGTGCAGGCTGTATTTCCATGGTCTCACCTGTGAATTGTTCTGGGTGTACCAGATCCGCAGAAATCACGGCCTCCCCGTCCAGTCCTGTGTCGTACAAACACTCCACTTGACGACCGTTAACCTCTACCAATTCCACTACAGGTGGTTTTTCCTGGTCTGGAGTTTCTTCGTCGGCCTCGACCTGTTCAGTGGGCTCCACCTTAGGTCTCCCGGGGCACACGATGAATTTAGATTCTCCTGACTTTCTCTTGCAGTCAATAGCATTGTGCGTGTTTGACTTGCATTGGTTGCACCATTTCTCTGTCCTAGATTTTCTTGTGCCGGACTTGAGTGAGCTCTCCTGATGGTGAGCTATCTTGCTGACCTTGGCATTCTCCGTGACAACCTCCTTGGAAGTCACTTGACATGCTGCGAAGTGAGGGCTCTTAGCCTTCGATTTGCAGTCCCTCGTATTGTGAGTGGGTGACTTACAAATTGAACACCACTTCTCCGACCACGGTCGTTTTGGTGTAGAGCTCGAAGAGCTCTTGCTTCCCTCCTTCGTCTTCTCTGAACTATCCTCTGATTTTTGCACATAAGGTTCCCCCTTTTTTGTTCCAGAGCTTTTGGCTTTCTTCTTGTCATGTTTCTCCTGACTTTTGGTGTTGGTGGGAAGGTTTTCCCCGGCCTCCCCATGTACCTCTACGAACCGTTCTGCTAATTTTGTCACGAGGTCAATACGTTCCGCTCCTTGTTCTCCCAGGAATGTCCTGAGAGGTTTTGACATTTGCTTCTTCAGCTGGTCGACCACCATGAGTTCTTCCAGACTCTCATAGTCATGTGCGAACCCAGCCAAATCCATCCACTTATGGAGATAAGATTTAAGACGCAAACTGTAGGCGGCAAACAACTCCCCCGGTTCTCGTTTCGCTGCTCGAAATTTTTTCCGGTAGGTATGTGACGTAACCTCGAATCGTTTCAGCAGAGCCGTCTTTAACTCATCATAATTGTTCTCATGTCCTGGTGGCAGGCGAGTATAAACTTCGTATCCCGTCCCGCGTAATCCCTGGGATAGCTTAAGATTCCATTTGTTACGCTCCAGACCCATAGCAACTGACATAGCCTCGAAGCGTTGAAGGTATTGGTCAATCTTCTCTTTGTCCTCCTCGTAGACCGCCAAAGGAAACTTCATAGCATGGTACCCCTGTCCACCTACTGGTGTTGAGCCTGGGACTGAGGAACCTCCAACTGCTCCCTCAGTTTCCCCATTAGATTGACTCTTGAGCTCGAGTTCCCGCATCCTGTACTCGTGCTCCCTTTTCTGAGCTTCTTGTTCAGCTTCCAGTTTCCTAGCTGCTTGCTCAGCTTCCAGTTTCCTAGCTGCTTGCTCAGCTTCCAGTTTCCTAGCTGCTTGCTCAGCTTCCAGTTTCCTAGCTGCTTGCTCAGCTTCCAGTTTCCTAGCTGCTTGCTCAGCTTCTAATTTCTTAGCTGCCTGCTCAGCTTCAAGTTCCATCCTTCTAGTGGCTTGCTCAGCTTCTATCCTCTTAGTTTCTAACTCCATCTTCCTCAATTCCAATTCGGCCTTCCGATCGTCTCTTTCTGCTTGACGATACTCTCTCTCCACTTCCTGTATGTAATCCGTTAAAGCTGAACCAGACAAACCCATTCCTTCCCCCTTTGCCCTTAGTTCTGCCCCAGTTAATTTAGGAGTGGCCATTTTTCAGACAGGTAAGTCAGCAGATAGGGTGCAGATTATCTCCAAGAGGAATATATATATAATGAACAATCACTGTTAATCTAATAATTAAGACCACACACAACACAATCACTCAGTGACAAGAGAAGAATCAGGACCACAGACCTATGCAGACGTGTGAGGTGTGAACAGGTAAGATATGTATCCTAACCCCTATCCACATTCACTCTAGCTGGATTCTCTCTCCAACAATATCACCGTCCTCTTAGTAAAGATCCCGTGTCAAAAGACCCCGTTGTCAGGAGATCCCACTGTCAAAGGATCCCGCTTACAAGAGATCCCGCTTACAAGAGATCCCGCTGTCCAAAGATCACGTTTACGAGCCCCCAATAAATGTCGTAAGTCTTTCTTACTTACTTTAGTGTCGTCCTTGGAGTGATGGGAATCCACACCACATTTTTATTACCCCAATATTGTTGTCTTAGAGAAACCACCAGACTCCGTCCACAAAACTCCGTCGGTCTGCAAACCCCTTTTTCTTACTCTCGCTCACCCTTAGATCATGCCCCCTCTCACTCCTCCCCAACATAACATACTCCACAACTCTAGCTTTAACAAATAAATACAAAATAATTTATTAAGCAAAGAGTATAAGTGTGAGAAGTGTGTGTTAGTAATGTGTAGAATGTGTGTCGAATATTCTAGTGGGTGCAGACTTAGACCAGGTAGCTGAAGAGCCCAGCCCGATCATCCCAGAAAGGATCACACCACATCTTCATTCAGTCCACGAAGACCTCACCCAGGTATGTGTCCATCCTGCTAGATGTAGATTTCCACCGGTGGCTGTTTGATCACTCAAAAGAACTAGTCACAGTCCGACCCTAAATCCTGTCTGGATCACACAGTTAATATATGTCTAATTTGTTCCTATACTTATAACACCCTTGTCTAGTGAGGACACGAACATACTGTTCTTTGAAATAAATGTACTTCCTGTCTCAAGTGTCTACTGTTCACAAGACCATTGTTATACTAACTTCCTAATAAGTTTATACTGATTTATTCCCATGTGATGGGGAATAACTGTATCTCTTTGTTTGTTCACCTGTCGTGTAAAACATACTGCCACTGGGCTGTTCCCAGGTGGTGTAAAAGAAATTCACTTTTTACTATTCTGTTCCCAAGTGATGTTTGAAACATTAATTTGACGATTGGTCTTCCTCCAAACTGGTGCGGAGAAAACAATTTCTGGTCTTCTGTTAATGTGTGACGTTTGATAATCCCTCTTATGCTTGTTCCCGTAAACCCTTTCTATCATGGGCTAAGTGCAAAAGATGTTGACCAACTGCCTGCACCAAGGTCTCCATTCTCAGTGACTTGAGTGACCTAAAGGAACCTTAAGCACAACACAACAGTGTCTTCGAAATCATATCCACATTTTGCCATAACAGGCACGTGTACAATTAAATCTAATTAATTTCCGCACACGGTAGATATTTTTTTTAAATCCACTGCAGTGACAAACACGTCCGTGCAAGTCAATCCTCAGAGTTACACTCCTTGTAAACAAAGCATGTTTTTACCCAACAGCCTTGAGTGGCCACGTGACGTTCTTTTGATGTTAACAAAGGTGGTTCAAGGGCAGATTATCCATTTCTGAATAAATTCTTTCCCTTGGGTTTCATCAATGTCACAATAGTAGATTATCTCCCCCTTTTGGACAATCCATGCACAAGTCGCTTCCCCCTTTTTCTCAACATATGCCTACAATTTCCCGTCTTGTGGGGATTGTCAAAGAAGATTTCCTTGTTTGATGTTGGCGACTTAGCGGTGTCCTTGATCTAACTGGTAAACAACTGCAGATGTACATTCCGACTTTGTTTTTCTGTCCCGGTTAAAAAACAAATGTAGCTTTGCACACAGGCCATGAATATGACCGTCTGTATTGTCATTATCTGGTGGATACACAGTGAAATCATGACAGATGATACGATCATGAAACCCAAAATAGCGACTTGACTATATAAATAATCTTTGTGGAACAATCATCGTGTCCTCACTAGCATAGTCGTAAGCATTCTGCCTGTCATGCGGGAGACCAGGGTTCTATTCCCGGCTGGGCATTTTTTTAAAAAAAGCAATTTTTCACAAAATTATTAGGTGATATAATAGAAACTATTAAACATTACGAACTAAAATATTATATAGAACTAAGAAACTGGAAGTTTGTGAATAAAGTGTGCTCTATGGATATGTGCAAGCTGCCGACTGCCAGGGAGAGCATACCACAGAGGCAGGGGAATGATCGCTTATCGGAATCGATGGATCCAATAGATGTCTTTGTTTAATGTGAATTTTAATTGCCATATAAAATATCGCCCCTGAATCAGTATAGTTTCATCGCTAAACTTGCTCGAATTGTGGTTGAAAAACAGATTTTCTGCGAAGATGTGCCTTTGTGAATTGGAAACCCACGGGTCATGACGGCCACGCATATCGATTGCGCTACACTTTGTAACACTCAAAATGTGCAACTTGAACTACTAAAGTTAAAGTGAATACAATTTTAAAAATTAATAATAATTTACTTTACTTGTACTATTTTTTAATCATTTAACATCACGGAATATATTTTTGAAGTCAGTTTTCATATGACCATTTGAGAGTGTCTCGCACGCACAGACACGCACAGATCACTGGTGAAGGTAATGGACACACTGAAGAGTTCTAATATCGGGTGAGGAGCATGAGAAATCACATCTCTGTCACCTTCACAAAAATGTGAATATCTTCACTTAGAAGTGACATACAGGCATCATTGAGGTACCATTAGATTTTTATTTTCAAGGCCTATCTACTGTGGTGGTCTCATTAGTAAATACTCAAATTTAAAATCGTGATGGTTCATGCTAACAGTATTTTCTCATTTGCAATTAATTATAAAATAATACATTGTACTGTCAGTCTGTGTGAGATTCAGATTGTCTCAAACAGGTCATAGACGGATATGAAAAGTGATTTCAAAACTATGTTCCGACATGTTAAATGATAAAACATTAGTAAAAGTATTCAAATTAATTATTGATAATCTTTAAACTTATATTCTCTTTTACTTTAATAGTTCAAATTGCATGTTTTGAGTATAGAAAGTATATCAAATAAAAAGATTTATTTCAAAGTCATGATAATTTCAACCAATCGCTACGCACAGAATGTTAGATGGACCTATTCTGCAGAAACTAAGCTGGCGTTTGTTATTGTCACGTGATATTTGAATAAATAAATGATGTCGGAAGCATGCTGGGGTGTTTCACAGCCATTTTTCGGACTCAATCAATCCTTCTGTGCAGGCAAGGTTTCTGGTTTCTGATCACGTTGCGGTAGACAATGAACCTGCTAATTATATTTATATATTATTATTTAAAGGCATTTTACATAACAGTTAGTTGCATATCCTTTACAGTACGTTGAATTCACCCACAGCATTTTTTGGGGCTGTTTGTGATTTCTTGGCAAGTTTATGTTCAGTAGTTTGCCATTGCTTTCTGAATGGCCAGCACTCATTGCATTGTTTTAAAAACATCGCAAGGCAAATCATCTGCAGCTGTGTTTTGAATATGGTATACAGGATTACGAATTGCGTCCGTAACCCCTTCATCCAATAAGATCAAAACTTGAACTAGCATTTCATGGTTGTGCAGAATGGTCCATTGTAGTCGTCAAAGAACAGATGTGAAAAGACCATCCATTTTATCCTCTTTGGACAACAATCACCTTCACATTAACATCCTGTGTGGGTAAAACCGTGTTCAGCTGCTATTTGTGGCTGACTCAGTCGCAGGATTATTAATCTGAGCCAGGGATACACCCTAATATAACTTCTCTTTGAGATTGAATGAGGTAGGCGTAATGGTATAATCGAATCAAAACTGACAGGATACATTCAAATATTAGCTTCCGTAAATAGGCCAGTATAACTTTCTGTGCATATCAGTTGCTTGATATTATTTATTATCTGTCTTGTCTTTGAAATAAATTCAATTATTTGGCATAGGTAAGTATTTATTTTTTTTTCAAGCCCAGTTCTTATAAATCCTAGAATAATGTGAAATGGATTTTCAAATTCTGCTTTACATATATTTGGAGAGTTTCATCGAGTTTTCCACTCATGGTAGAAATAAAAATATTTCTGAGATGTTTCAACTTTGTGATTTAAAAGCAAAAATCTCAGCTCCATGCATATCATACTAGCATGCATGCTTTTTACACTTAAAACACCCAGTTTGAAGTACTAAAGTTAAAAAGAATACAAGTTTAAAGTTTATTAATAACTAGCTGACCCGGCCTGGCTTCGCCCAGGCCCTGGAGGGGATCTATCTATCTATCAGTCTGTCTGTCTGCTTGTTTGTCTGTCTGGCTGGCTGACCCGGCCCGGCTTCACCCAGTCCCTGGTGGGGAGCATCTCATTTAATTCATATAAGTAGTCATATAAGCTCTCCCGTTCCCGACTATCTGTCTGTCTGTCTATCTGACCGGGCCCGGCTTCACCCAGTCCCTGGCGGGGAGCATCTAATTTAATTCATATACGTAGTCATATAAGCTCTCCTGTTCCCGACTATCTGTTTGTCTGTCTGTCCCGGCCCGGCTTCACCCAGTCCCTCTTGGGGAGCATCTAATTTAATTCATATACGTAGTCATATAAGCTCTCCCGTTCCCGACTGTCTGTCTGTCTATCTGTCTGTCTGTCCCGGCCCGGCTTCACCCAGTCCCTGGTGGGGAGCATCTAATTTAATTCATATAAGTAGTCATATAAGCTCTCCCGTTCCCGACTGTCTGTCTGTCTATCTGTCTGACCGGCGTGGTTTCGCCCAGCTCTTGGCGCACAGTAACTTAAAAGAATGTCCTTCCACACACCATTCAATGAAAACTGTAGAAAAAGATGGGTTACAATGTTATGCATTATGCATTATTTTTATGAAAACTTTGAAAATGCCTTAAAGATTATATCATTATTTATTATAACTCATATGCCTGAAAATAACTATAGACAAAGAGTTTAACAATAGTGCAAGTAAGTCCAACAATATGACTATAAAGTATATAGAAATGTTATTAAAAGTTATGCCCCTTGAAATAACTTTTCTAGAGTGAAGTCCCCCTGCTATATAGACATTATATAATGAAAATGGAAAAGTAAATGTTATTAAATAAGTCGAAGATTTTACATTAAGAAATTATTATAGTCGTTTGCAAATGAATGAAAGGAAGACGTGTAGAAAATTTCATCTCAATCGGATGTACCGTTATCGAACGCATCCAATACCCACAAACAAACATACACTCTGTTTTATAGATATAGATTTATCTGTATACTTTTACTATTTGTTTAATAATTTAACATGACTGAACATTATTTTTTATGTCAGTTTTCATATCCGTCTATGACCCTTTTGAGTCAATCCCATACGGGCTGGCAGTTTAATTTATGTTAAAATGAAGTATAAATGAGAAAATACTGTTAGATGAGTATTTTTTAAATCTGCAGCATGTGTCTTGTATTGCATCTGTAATTATAATTATCGTTCATCAGTGGTAGTGTCTGTTGGAAGTTTTCTACATGAACCCCATCATATTCAGAAAATGAATTTCCATGGTGACATCATGATTGATCATTTTTTAAGACTAAATTTTTAAATGTTAATGTTGCACTACTGTGATCATGTTTTTCAAATTGAGTATTTACTAATAAGTACCACCACAGCTACATAGGCATTCAAAATTCAAATCCAACAGTACCTCATTGAATCCTGTGTGTCAATTCTAAATGGAGATATTGAGTGTTGTGATCTGTAACAAATAAATACTCAGGAATCCGCTCACTGATTTTATTTTATTTTATTTTATTTATTTAACTTTAATTTTAAAGGGTCACAAATTGGGCATGCAGGCCCATCTTACATTCGGCCCTTCCAATCACTCATCTTTCGTTCATCAATAGTGCATGATACATTCACATAGGAAAAAGCATTGACAAATGAATGTTGTAAACATAAACAATGCATATTATAATGTTATGAGACACATCCCCCACCCACCACACAACCCCCCACACACACCCCACCAATCCCCCAACCCACACACACACTCACCAACCCACACACCCCTCAACCACCCAGCCACACACACATCCTCCAACCACACAACCTGCCACCACACACAAATCCCACACACACATCCCCCACCCATGCAATCTCCCCTTATCCACCCACACACACCTCCCCCCATCCACACCCCCCCCATCCACACATACATCCCCCATCCACACATATCTCCATTACACACACACATCCCCCATCCACACACACACATCCCCCATCCACACACACACATCCCTCACCCATTCCCCAACCTACATACACTCACTCACCCACATATCCTCCACCACCCACCCCCAAGCACACATCCCTCAACTACACATCCCTCAACTACACATCCCCACACCCACACACACATCCCCACCAACCCACACATCCCGCACCCACCCACACAGACATCTCCCCTCCCACATGCACTTTATATTTTACTGAGCATTTTACAACTATGGCTTTTTTGTTTTTAAATTAACATTTTAGCAACCACATATCGTGATCGGAGTAGCAAGACCTAACTTCTCATGTCATCTATAAACAGTAATTAATAAATAATAATTAATTAGCAGCCAATTTTCATTGCTAATTAGGTCATGACACATCTAAAAATAGATGACATGAGCAGTTAGGCCTCACTACCCTGATCACAATGATATACGGTGGCTAAGTTGTTTGTTTAAAATCTAAAGAGTTATAGTAGCCAGAAGCCAACTTTAGATCATTGCAGCTCTCACTTTGACTGGGCCACACACAAACAGAGATATGCACTTTTGGTGCACAATTTAACAACAATGAACTGAATTTCAAAGTCTTGGGAAATCATCTGCACAGTCATATATATTTAATGTTCCCAGGGCAATAGAGGCAAGCTTACTATGTCTTCCAGTTGAAAGTCTGGACTAAGAGGATGCTTAAACAGAAATACAACCCACGTAGAATGTACACAGTGTCTGCAATATCAAACTATCTTTACAGCTCTTTCATAAATCAATTTGCATATATTGTTAGATGCTCATAGACATAGAAGAAAGAAGTAAAGACTAGAAGACACACTAGACAACATACAACTTAAAAGCTGTAGTTACCCCACTGGAATGTGAACCTGTCACCTCCAAATCATGAGTGTGCCTGGCTGCAGGAACAAGTGTCCTTCAAAGAATGACCAACTAGACACTGGGGGTGTCATTGGTAGCCAGGTCTGTTATCAATCTGAACCCACATCTATGGAATATGGACAGAATTTGTATATAACCATTGAAATAGCACCAGAGTTCTCAGAATTGTATATTAACCCAGCATAAGTCAAATAACAAACACATCAGGCCATAATATGCATTGTCCAGTCTGTTAGCAAACATTTAAAGTAGCGATCTGTTTTGTTGGTTCGAATTTGATAAACTTAATACACAGAAATATCATTTGGAGAATTAATTGAGAACACTAAGATAGCTCATGCCGGCTTCGTGGCTTAGAGGTTATGACTTTTCTCCGTAATCTCATATACTCTCGTCGGTAACGTGATGACGGTTCAAATCAGCAGTGGTTCGAATCGCATCGGTAACTTACGGGGTATGTGAGCCGGCCGCTCAGAAAGCAATGGCAAACTACTGAGCGTAATCTTGCCAAGAGATCAACATACAGCTGAAAGATGCTGGTGTTGACAGCTAAGTCCTGTAAAGGATATGCTAAAAAAAAAAAAAAGATAGCTCATACATAAATACATCTGTATCATTTGTCTTTTGTAGAAGAAAGAAGTAGAGACTAGAGGACACATTAGACAACATCAAAATAGAAAGCTGTAGTTACCCCAACAGTGGCGACTGTTCACAAGAAGCCAGAAAGAGATTGGGCATACAATGCGGAGGTTAACCGTATTATGAGCCTATGAAACAACACCAGCAAACACATGAAAGCTGCATTCTTGAGAACATGCATCTTTCCTGCTGCAAGATATGGATGTGGGTCATGGACCATTGAACCACTAGTGCTGGTTCTTTATCTCCCAGTCCACTAACATTTCAAGTGCCGAGTGTCTTCTGTCTGTTTCGTACTTTAGCTGTTGTTGTGTGCTTGTTTTGTGTGTTTCCGATGTGAGCATTGATACAGTCACATATATATTAAATAATGTTGACTTATTGCATAAGATACATTTCATTTTCTGTAATGCAAATCAAATCAAATGAAATTTATTTTAAAAGGGTCACAAATTGGGCACACAGGCTCGTCTGATATTCGGCCCTTCCAATCACTCATCTTTCGTCCATCAAGAGCATTATACATTCACATAGAAGGAAAAAAAAACATTGTGAAATGAATGTTGTAAACATAAACAAGGCAAATTACCATGTTATGAGGCCCATCTCCCACCTACTCACACATCACCCCACCCACACATCACCCCCCACCCACATACACACACACACAGGGACACATATATACCCCACCAACCGACCCATCCCCCTCCACACATTCCCCACCCACACACATAGCCCTCACTTGTTCCCCCAACCCAAACACTCGCCACCCACACAAACATCCCCCACCAACCCACACATCCAGCCTCCCACAAACACATCTTAACCCACACACCCATCCCCAACCCACACATCCTCTCCCGCCCACACCTCCAACACCCATCCCTCCAATAACACCTCCATCGACCACATATTCCCTACCCACGCATGCACATCCCCCACCAACCCACACATCGCACATCCACTCACACATTTCCAAACCATACACACACATCCCCACCAACTGACATCTCCCTACCCACACACACACACACACATCTCCCTAACTACCTATACACCCCCAATCCACTCACACAACCCCCACCACCCACACATGCCCTAACCCACATCCCACCACACAATATTCCCAACCCACGCACTATACACACTTATCACTCACCCACACATCCCACATACCACCACATGCAGCTTTTGCTTGATATATTTTGCTCTTAATCTCTGTAACACATGCGTCTTTCCTGTGGCATGATATGGATGTGAGTCATGACCCATTCCGCTATAACTAAAGATGAAAACTTGAAGCTTTGAGATTGATCACTTCTTAGAATATTGTGAACCAAGAAGAATAACAATACTGGCATTTTACAAGAACTGAACTTCAAAGAAAACTCGCTCATACACAGTATCATGTCTGGGAAACTAAAATACTTCAGCCACAGTAAACGTGACTGTGGGTTGGGAAGAACAGTTATCGTAGGCATGGTTCTTGGAAGAGGTGACAGGGGTCGGTCAGTACAGAAATGGACACAGGACATTGCAGACAACTTGGGCAGTGAGGTTCATGAGGTGAGAGAAGTGGCCAGAGATGACACTTGTTGCTGGTGTGTGTAACAAGATGGGTGCAGGATACCCATTTCTGTAGTTATTTGTTATTTTGCTGAAAATGTTGTCCCCTTGTATGTTTGTGTTGCCCGACTACAGGTCATGGCTGAAAAGCTACATTTAATGGTATTATCCACAACAGACATTTAACAAGACTAACAACTTAATGTTGAAAAAGAAGAAAATAAAATCTTTATGAAAGACTCTAATAATAAAAGGGCCACACAATGGTTGTTGCTTCACAGAGAGAGTATACCAGTTTGCAAGTTTATCACCAAGTCCAATACAGAGGCAGGTGGCTATGGTCAATTTGGTAGTCTAATTGAAATGTCCTTTTAGAGAGGAGATCACCTGGAGGTTTTAGGAGTCATCTTCAAGGCCCTAGACTGTATTTAAGTGAGTAAAGTCTCCTCTTGAGGAGACTTCCTTGGAGTAACATGAGTCACTGGCCAGTCCTCGTTCCTTGTTTAACCCTTGAGGTGGATTGTCTTTTCGTCAACATCTAAGCAATAAGGGGGAATACTTAAATAAGAACAGCTGATTTGTACCTATTCATACAGACCATTATTATTCTACCTTATCTAACATGCACTTCTACAACTCTTCTCTTGGCGTCTTTCAGTTCCGTTAGGAGCAGACCAATATCTTAGGCCTGTCCAACTGGACATCTTCTCTGATAGACTGGACAGGTTTGGTTATAGAGTTCATTAACCCTTAACTCCTCTTCTTCTGGGGATTCAGCCTTAGAGTTGAGAGTTTAATACAGGAAGATGGTAGAGCCCAATGATTCCTGTGGATATCAAAGGTTAGTGAGGCACTTTAGGACATCTTCGACTAACTCTATCATATAGTGCAGATGTGTAATGTGTAAGGGCAGCTCCAGTGAGCATTCCCAGTGCTGCCTAAGGTGTGTGTGTGAGTATATATATATATATATATATATATGTATATATATATATATATATATATATATATATATATATATATATATATATATATAATATATAATATAGAGAGAGAGAGAGAGAGAGAGAGAGAGGATGAGGTGTGTGTGTGTGCAAGGCCTTCACCACCTATCTCACTCAAGCATGAAGAAAGGCCATGGGTGTAGATAATAAACTTCCAGCTCAGCGCCCTCCAATAGGTAACAGACAATCTGTTTTAGTGCAACAACGTTGGTCTCTGTCATGCCACATGAAGATGATACCCAAACATTGGCTTCTAACTGCCCCATGATGGGAGTCAAACGAAAACTCTGTACTCAAGGGAATACTATTCGGGAGATGTACTCCTATTATACTCTTCCTCTCAGCGACAGGATTCAACAAATTCGTGAAAGTGAATCGACCAGACTGGGATCAGAACTGCTCTTGCTATGTTATTTTTGCCTCACCAGTGTATGGCTTGTCCTGAGTAAATCTAGGCAACCGTTTATCAACCCGACACACTTGTAAATAGTTGCTTATCTTTATAATAAAAAATAGAAGCCTACAGGATTTCACATTCGATCGCTGTCCTATTGCGAGGTGACAGGTAGAATACAGCTGCTCTTTGGGCAGCCTTTTCTGCACAGTGATAAACCAAAGAATGATTGTGCCCTTATGTTATATCTGACTAAAAGTAGGAATGCGGAAAATAACTCTGAGACAATTCTGAATCAAAGTGACGAGAATTCACCAGTCACAAATTCTCTTCAGATTGCATGGATTAGAACTACAAATTTATCCTCCTACATTCCTTCAGATTATCTCTTTTTCATGGGAACCAGTGAGTTTCACTAATTCCCCTAGACAGAGTCCCTAAAGAAAAGGGTATTGGATTCTCAGAGTACTCAGTACATCATGGACAAGTAGAACTGAATATCCACACGCACCTTGATCCTGGTGGTACAGCCACACAAAAGGGGGAGTTTAATGACCGGACCCAAACACGCTTACATTTCGTTACGGCGTGTGATGAGAGTGCCACGGACATGATGATGGTGACATAAGAATCGTCAACATTTTATTGTTGTATGTTGCCTGCCATGTAAATGTTTAACCCAGTGTTCACAGATAGAGAAGATGGTGTTTGATAATATTAATTTGGAGTTTATGAAACAAGAACTTCCAGATGTGTTCTATGATTACAAGAGTCACATGATTAACTAAATGTTCACTGTTTGTGTGTTTCAGAAATACACCACTGTTGCCAGAGTTGTGACTTCCTTATTCACATAAGTGCAGTCACAAATAGAGAAGATGGCATCTGATAACATTAAATTGGAGTTTGTGAAACAAGAGCTTCCTGAAATGTTCTGTGATTACAAAACCCATGACAGATTCAATAACATGGTAGATATGGAAGGTTGTTGCAACCTTGAAAACATGGCAGGACACACAGACACGGGATCAAGAGTGACTGAACATAAAATAACTCTTGCTCACCATGAACAAATATCACTTGATGATAGTGGGATTGAGAATAGTTCTATAACTTCAGTAAAACATGAGGAATGTGATAAAATATCAAAGAGTGTGTCATCTACCAATGAAATTAACATTAAACTAAAGTGTGTGGCTAATGAGGCTAGTGAATTACAAACTGTAGAAACACCAGTGACATATACACAGATCTCTGGGAACTCTCTTGATGATGATAGTCTTACCATTTATCAAAGAATGAAACAAGAAGGCACAACTTGTATGTCTGATGTTTGTGATTCAGCAGTTGGATCAGACAGATATATAAACAGAAAGATAAGAACACATAGAAGAGAGAAATCTTACAAATGTGATGATTGTGGTGCATCTTTTAATCATTCTGGTAGTTTGAAAGTCCACAGGAGAACACATACAGGAGAGAAACCTTACAAATGTGGTAATTGTGGTGCATCTTTTACTCATGCTGGCAACCTAAGGAAACACAATAGAACACATACAGGAGAGAAACCTTACAGATGTGATGATTGTGGTGCATCTTTTACTCAGGCTGGCAATCTGAGGCAACACAAGAGAACACATACAGGAGAGAAACCTTACAAATGTGATAATTGTCGTGCATCTTTTACTCATTATCGCAGCTTGAAACTTCACAAGAGAAAACATACAGGAGAGCAACCTTACAAATGTGATGATTGTGGTGTATCTTTTACTCAAGTTAGCCATCTGAAGCAACACAAGAGAACACATACAGGAGAGAAACCTTACAAATGTGGTAATTGCGGTGCATCTTTTAATCATTCTGGCAATTTGAAACTCCACATGACAACACATACAGGAGAGAAACCTTACAGATGTGATGATTGTGGTGCATCTTTTACTCGAGTTGGCAGTTTGAAACACCACATGAGAACACATACAGGAGAGAAACCTTACAGATGTGATGATTGTGGTGCATCTTTTACTCAAGTTGGCAGTTTGAAACACCACATGAGAACACATACAGGAGAGAAACCTTACACATGTGATGATTGTGGTGCATCTTTTACTCAATTTGGCAATCTTAAGCTCCACAAGAGAACACATACAGGAGAGAAACCTTATAGATGTGATGATTGTAGTGCATCTTTTACTCAAGCAGGCCATTTGAAGTCCCACAAAAGAATGCATACAGGATAGAAACATTACAAATGTGGTGTGCATGGTGCATCATTTAATTATTTTAACATGCTGATACGACACAAAAGAACACATAAAGCAGGGAAATGCAAATTTGATAAGTGTGGAGCAACTTTTACTTGTGCTGAGTATCTTAGGAATCATAAGAAATCACATACATGAGAGGTACTTGACAAATGTGGTGATTGTTTTGTGCTATTTGCCCAAGTTGAATTTCTGGAAGTGTAATAACAAAACAGTCTTAAAAGTCAAGAGGATCGACTTCATTTCCCCGGGTTTTATCCCATATGGCTTGGTCTCTTTCTGCAGGATGGCCTGTCGAAAGCATCACACAAAGCATGAACTCCGTAGCTCCGGCGACGATCCCCAGGAGTCTCCAAGAAAAAAATACTCATAAATCGAAAGACATAGTCAGGAAACGAACCCACAACCTTCAGAGTGCAAGGCAGACAGCTTGACCATTTCACCACGGAAACTCCCTAAAAGGTAACCAACGCCTGAAGTGTAGCATAAAACATGCAGGACTTTTTCAGAATATATTCACCCAAAAAAGATTATTTAACTTTTGAAGCCTCTTCATATTTAGTGTTTAGGGGAGCGATCGCTTGGACAGTAGTAATTGATCAGATGTAGATTTGTATTGCCTGTCTCAAGTTTAAGGGCCTGATACTCCACCCCTTCAATATATACTTCAATTTGGGAAGCAGTGGTGTTATTCTTTACAAGGGTCAGTATCCCACCCTTTCTCCTGTCTTTTCAGTCAGATCAGTAACACTAGTAATCTCTGATGTTGAAAGCTATGTTTTCACTGAGATGAGGTTCTTGTTTCTTGCAATCAACATACATTTATGTGTTCTTTATTACAGATGTTTTCTAGCTCAATTATTTTGCTACTCTCTCCCTCCACATTCCAGTGCATTATTTCCATTCTTTGTTTGATGTGACCAGACACTCCATTCACATATCCCATGATTCCACAGGACATCTGAGTGAACTTTTGTGAATGTCTGATGCTCATGCCGTTGTGAAAAGCAACACAAAGTGACCTGCTCCCAAATCATTAACTTGGAATTCAGTAACTAGGCTTGTGATGATGCCTTCACTACCCCACATCACAGATATTGATGATCCACGCATTAGTCGTGATGAAACTTTAGAATTAAAATGTTTAAACTTGGTGCTTTCATTCCTTTGACTTCCACAAATGTTCTCGTTCTGTATCTTTATCTGTCTCCCCATCTTTGTCTGCATTGCTAACCAAACAGGTTTATGATTCCATCTCTTGAAGTGAGGTTTCACCAAAGGAGATCAGGTTATCATTTCCTTGGTTTATTCTTCATTGTCTTTGTCTGATCCCTATGAATTTGTAGACCAAGTTGCTGTGGCCTCCCATCAAGTGTGGTTAGTTTATCTTGCATCTGATTGTTGTGTGGGACAGGATTGACTGTATTCAGCAAAGTCCATTATCATTTGGTTTCTCTGTCAGATGTCATTGAAATCCATTTTAGGCAGTAGTTATTGTTAATTTCATAAACCAGTCTGTATTCAGGAAGATTAATATTTTAGGAATGTGCAAAACGAGGTGGAAAGTGGCAGGGATCAAGACAGGAGAGAATTGTAAGATTATTTATTCAGGGGGAGAAGAACAGCAAAGAGGTGTAGCCATTATGTTGGATCGGCAAACATCAAATTCTGTTAAAGGATATTGGGCCATGTAACTACTAGTAAAATTAAGTGAAAGGCCTTTTAAAATAAATGTCATTCAAGTATATGCTCCAATAAGTGAATGCATTTAAGAAAGTATAGAAGAATTTTATAAAGACATGGAATCTGCTTTGAAGAACTGTAAAAAATCAGAAATAAATATTATAATGGGTGATTTCAAGGCAAAAGTCGGAAATCAAGGTGATGGATGCAGTGTAGGCAACCATGGTTTGGGAGAGCGAAACGAAAGAGGATACAGACTTGTAGAATGGGCAAAAGAACAAGAAATGATTGTAGAAAACACCTGGTTTAAACAGCAACCTAGAAGATTATGGACATGGAGAGTCCTAGACAGCAGGATTAGAAACCAGATAGATTACATCCTGATTAGCAGAAGGTTTTGAAATGCGTTAACAGTCGTAAAACAGTGCCCAATGCAGACTTTACAGTGATCACAGATTAATTACAGGCATATTGAGGGTAAAGTTAAAGAAAGTCAAGTATACAACAGGAAACCCTAAATATGATTTGTGCAAAATTGAAAACTGACAAAGAAATACAAGATAATTTTAACATAGAAGTAGAGAACAAATTTGACTATATTGTCTGATCTAGAGATCCTAGTTCAAGAATGTGGATGATCAATGGAAATGTTGAAGAATTCAATCAGTTGTGGCTGCCGAAAAAAACTATTCCAAAAAATTAAAGAACGTGGGTCATAGACATGGATGACTGAAGAAATTTTACAACTAAATGGAAACAAGAAGACAGACAAAAAATAATCCTGCCAAATATGAAGAAATTCAGCAGAGAAAATGTCAGAACATTATGTAAGGAAGGGCAAAAAGAAGCATGGCTCTGAAAAAAATTGCATAGAAATTGAAAAAGAACACAACAGTAAAAATGACCAAACAAAATGCACACAAGAATTCAGAGCTTACTAATAAAAGAGCACATACATCAGCAGGCTGTCTAAAGACAAAAGATGGAAAAAATCATAATAGATAAAGATCAGATTTAACATGTATGGTCAGATTATGTGAAAACCCTTTATGATGATAACAGATATGAATAGTATAATATTTACAATATATAATGAAGGACCATCAATTTTGAAGATGGAGGTTCAGAATGCTCTTAACCATATGAAATCTGGCAAGACTTCCGGTTCAGACAGCATCACAACAGAAATGATTAATGCTTTAAAAGAATATTGAATAGATAAAGTTACCAGACTGCTGAATATAATATATGATATTGGAAATATACCTCATGAATTATGTAACTCTGTATTTATTTCAATCCTAAAGAAATCGGGAGCCTTGGAATGTGATCAACATCGAACAATTAGCATAATGAGTCACATCATGAAGATTTTGCTAAGAATTATCATGCAAAGAGTTAGGAAGAAAATACAACCTGAAATAGGAGAAGAACAATGTGAGTTTGTAGAAGGCAAGGGTAACAGTAATGCTGTGTATATACTGAGAAGAGTAATAGAACTTTCTACAGAAGTAAACAAAGATCTACACCTTTGCTTTATTGACTACACAAAGGCTTTCGATAAAGTGAGACATGTCGACATGATAAGGATGCTTGAAGATCTACAAATTGATGGAAAAGACCTTAGACTTGTAAAAAACATATATTGGAAACAACAATCTGCCATAAGAATTGATAATGAAGTAAGCCAATATCAGCCTGTTAAGAGAGGTGTGAGACAGGGATGTGTAATGTCTCCAGATCTGTTTTCCCTGTACAGTGAAAATATTTTCAGAAATATAGAAGGAATCAACATTGGGGGACGATGCATCAATAACATTAGATATGCCAATGATACAGTCTTGATTGCAGACAAAATACAGGACCTGCAACATTTAGTAGATGCGGGTGTTGCACAAAGTGAAGAACTAGGGTTAGAATTGAATTGTAAGAAGACAGATTATGGTCGTCACTGGGAAGAAGGAAATACCACAATGTAATATACAAGTAAATGGGCATATTCTTGAACAAGTGAATTGGTACAGTTGTCTTGGAACAGTCATAACATCTGATGGGAGATGCCTTGAAGAAATTGGAACAAGAATTGTCTTTGCGAAGGTAGCCTTTTGCAAAATGAAAAACATACTGACCAATAAAAAGATATCAATTGAAACAAGAAAAAGTGTTGAAGTGCTACATAAAACCTGTACGTTTGTATGGATGTGAAGCTTGGACAATGAGCAGACAAGCTGAAAAACATCTGATGGCTGTGGAAATGTGGTTTCTGAGGAAAATGCAAAGAATACCATGGACAGACAGAAAAGCCAATGAACAAGTCCTTCAAGAAACAGTTGAAGATAGTAAACTAATTAGAGACATTAGACGTAGATAGTCAAACTTTTTTGGGCATGTTATGAGAAGAAATGAATTGGAGAACTTGGTAACAACTGGCAAGATCGAAGGGAAGAGACCAAGGGGAAGAATGAGAAGTAAATACCTGGATGGCTTTGCCACTTGGCATGGTCCAGATAGAAACACGGAGCTGATCCACGACTCTGGTGATTGAGTGAGATGGCAAAACATGACCGTCCGCGCTTATCGGCATGCCACATGATGGATGGATGGATTCAGGAAGAATAATTCAGATGACAAAAGGCATCCCTGTCGCACTTTTTGTTAAATGTATTTATTAATTTTCCTCATGAACAACTTTTCATTTCTTGTTTTTTGTAGGTTGCCCTATTAAGTTAATGTTTTCATGTGGGATCACATTTTTGTTATTTGATTAAGTTAAATTTCTGAAATGGCACAAGAGAACACATACAGGATAGAAATATAATCAGTGTGATAATGTGATGCATCTCTTATTCCAGTTTGCACTATGAAGTGTCGTAAAAGAACACATATAAAGTGTGTCAAGATCTTGAATATGTGAATGGGTAACAAGTTGATGAGTTATTGAATTTAGTCTCTGTGAATATTTACAACTCATCTTCCCATGGATTAGCTTGATGGTATATGAGAAATAAAGCTTAAGTACCATGATAGAGTGAGCTGGGAAAACCATAGACAGAATATAATCATGTTTGACATGGGATTATTCTGCAACTGGGCACTCAATGGAGCCACAGAAGGGAAAGTAATAGTCAAGTCAGTCAATGACCCTTGTACACACCTTGAGGCATATGGTGCTAGACACATATTTGTATAGACAATTGGCACTCCCAGGTCATGTGGTCAATGTGACACCAACTGCCTTTACTTCCCAAGTCATTTTCTGGCACCCATTTTAGACTGGATCAATCTGGAAGCCCAGGTCAATGTTCACATCCACATAGAATTTGAACCCATGATTACCGGGTCGGCAGGCAAGTATCTAGCCACTATTCTACTGGGGCTCTCACAGGAGATTGGTGATGAATACATACAGAGACATTGTGAAATTTGAAACACCACGAACATACACATACAGGAAACATTGAGATATTTGTAGTGCACACTTTACTGACACTGACTTTCTGAAGACACAAGAGCAAGCGCACAAAGAATTGCCACATAACAAATGTGATGTTTATGGTGTATTTTTGAAATGACAATCTTGAATATCATAAATAGGAGAAAATCCTACACGTTCCGTGATTATTGTGCGTGTTTCTCTCATGTTCAGGAGCAATGGTAATACAGGCTAGTATGCTTGCCTGCTGACCTGTGGTCATGTGTTTAAATCCCCACTGATACAGCCTGCGTGCATTTCTTAGCCCATGTTTTAAAATGACAATTCTGGCTCCTGAGAAAATTTGGCTGGCTCCTGAATTATGCTGAGATTTTCATATCCCTGGATGTGGGGATTATTCTCATTGTTATGTACTTTTAAGCTGAAATGACATTAAACCATTATCATGAAACGTTCAGGGAAATAAAGGCAGTCAGCTTGAAATTGATGATGTCATCCGTCACATGCCTTTATGTCTGTACAAACGTGGGGCCAGCACCATATACCCAATATGCTTCCAGTCATGGAAGGGATCCTGGACTTATTGTCCAGCTGTGTCAGGTATTGTCCAGCTGTGTCAGGTATTGTCCAGCTGTGTCAGGTATTGTCCAGCTGTGTCAGGTATTGTCCAGCTGTGTCAGGTATTGTCCAGCTGTGTCAGGTATTGTCCAGCTGTGTCAGGTATTGTCCAGCTGTGTCAGGTATTGTCCAGCTGTGTCAGGTATTGTCCAGCTGTGTCAGGTATTGTCCAGCTGTGTCAGGTATTGTCCAGCTGTGTCAGGTATTGTCCAGCTGTGTCAGGTATTGTCCAGCTGTGTCAGGTATTGTCCAGCTGTGTCAGGTATTGTCCAGCTGTGTCAGGTATTGTCCAGCTGTGTCAGGTATTGTCCAGCTGTGTCAGGTATTGTCCAGCTGTGTCAGGTATTGTCCAGCTGTGTCAGGTATTGTCCAGCTGTGTCAGGTATTGTCCAGCTGTGTCAGGTATTGTCCAGCTGTGTCAGGTATTGTCCAGCTGTGTCAGGTATTGTCCAGCTGTGTCAGGTATTGCCCAGCTGTGTCAGGTATTGCCCAGCTGTGTCAGGTATTGCCCAGCTGTGTCAGGTATTGCCCAGCTGTGTCAGGTATTGCCCAGCTGTGTCAGGTATTGCCCAGCTGTGTCAGGTATTGCCCAGCTGTGTCAGGTATTGCCCAGCTGTGTCAGGTATTGCCCAGCTGTGTCAGGTATTGCCCAGCTGTGTCAGGTATTGCCCACCTGTGTCAGGTATTGTTCAGCTGTGTCAGGTATTGTCCAGCTGTGTCAGGTATTGTCCAGCTGTGTCAGGTATTGTCCAGCTTGTCAGGTATTGTCCAGCTGTGTCAGGTATTGTCCACCTATGTCAGGTATTGTCCAGCTGAGTCAGGTATTGTCCAGCTGTGTCAGGTATTGTCCAGCTGTGTCAGGTATTGTCCAGCTATGTTAGGTATTATCCAGCTGTGTCAGGTATTGTCCAGCAGAGTCGGGTATTGTCCAGCTGTGTCAATATTGTCCAGCTGTGTCAGGTATTGTCCACCTATGTCAGGTATTGTCCAGCTGAGTCAGGTATTGTCCAGCTGTGTCAGGTATTGTCCATCTATGTTAGGTATTATCCAGCTGTGTCAGGTATTGTCCAGCAGAGTCGGGTATTGTTCAGCTGTGTCAGGTATTGTCCAGCTGTGTCAGGTATTGTCCAGCTGTGTCAGGTATTGTCCAGTTAGGTCAGGATCAATTCTGTTGATAATATTCCTCCATGCCACCTCTCAGTCCTTCCATCATCATTTCTCTTGGTATGCCTTTTCAGCTTGTGCAGATGGTAACCTGTTGACAGTCAGCTGTCACCTGTGACTCGTGACAGTCCACAATTAAAAAGCTGTCCTAAGACATTAATGTCGTTCACTGACTTCAAAACTTCTCTGCATGATTTTGTGGGGAAATGTGGTGGTTTTCTCTTGTCTTCCACATCCACACAGAGGTCATTTAATCTGCATTTGACAGCAGTTTATAACTGTCAGGACATGTGAGTAACCTGCTCTGTTCTACTCCAGAACTGTCTACTTATCTCGGAGAATACTCAGTTCCCAGCATCGTTTGCCACATTATATCTCAGCCTGGAAGTAAAACACAAGCAGTAGTGTGGATGCCATAACAAGAAACATATCATTTCACTGTCCTTGAGCTTTCAGAATAACCTGATTTTATTTCATCAAAAATACTTTAGAATAAACAGACAAAACTAGACTATGTGTATTGCACTGGTTACCTACAATATCATGAAACAAGATGAAAATACTGACATTCTACAAGATCTGAACATTGAAGAAAACTGTCTCATAAACAGTATCATGACTGAGAAACGGAACTAGTTTAGCTACATTACACATTACAATGATTTGTAAAGAACAGTGATAGAAGACAGTTTCTGGAATACGAGACAGGGATCAACCAGCACCAAAATAGACAGGACATGTCAGGCATTCAGATCCTTGATGCAAGAGAACTGACAAAGGACGGAGAATCTAGTAACCATTTGTTGAGAGTAACGTCCCGCTGCATGAAAATGACTTACAAACATATTGTAGACACGTGCCTGGTATCATCTGTGTCCTACCAAGGTCTGTGATTGAAGCCAAGAACAGTAACCCTGTAAGCTACCGTCATGTGGCAAGAGATATGAAAGAAGGGTTGGCCTGAGACTGGCTGGAGACAACGGTAGCAGCACAATCCAACCAACCGGGGACATGTCTACACAGGGCTGGGCTTGGGGGCTTATGCTTCGTTGAGATATGTCAGCCCACAGATGGAGTACACAGTAGCCTGATTCATTCTGTAGAAGTCAGCTCACCACACATTTGATAATTTCTCTGTACATTGAATGCTTTTCTTTTCTTACTTTCTTATTTCATAGACAGTTGTCATGAATAATTCTTTTTTTTTTTTTTTTTTGCGCTCGCTCACTTTGAACTAAAGTGTAGTCCATACACACAACTTCTAGCAGTGCTGGACTGAATTTTGCAGGTGGATTAAATTTAGTTAGTTTTATATCCTTTACAGTACACCACAGTTAACTCAAGCAATTTTTTGCTGTTGTGATCTCTTAACAAGTTTACGTTCAGTAGTTTGCCATTGCTTTTGCATGTGGATTAGCTTTCCCTATTAGCAGTGTCCCTCAACAGCAGGCGAACCCACTCCGACTGCAATGTTACGCTGTAATTTACAGCCCCAGGTCAAGGATGATAGTTCAACATTTTAGTCCAACTGTATTGCACTACATAAAGATGGAAACATCTTAACAGGAAAGCAAGCAGCTGACCATTTTGCGGACTCATTCGCACAAGATAACAATATTGAAATTAGTCCTGAGAAACAACAAGAGATTCGAGAGAAATGGCAACATACAGGACAGAAGTGAATAGTACATGAGGTTCTGGAGGCACCTATCGTAATCAGCGAACTGGAGCTACCATATCAAAACTGACACTGAAAAAGTCACCAGGAGCTGATGGTATATCCAATGGAATGATCAGAAACCTAGGAACGAAGGCCAAAGCAAAGCTCTTGCAGATCTTCATTAACAGCTGGACCTTAGGCAGTATTCCACAAGCCTGGAGAGAAGCAATCATGATACCACTCCTAAAATCAGGGAAAGATAGTTCCATTGCCTCCAGCTACAGACCAATTAGCCTCACCAGCTGTCTCTGCAAAACAGTGGAGCGCATCATCAATCACAGACTACAGAAAATGAAAACATCCTTGTGCCACAGCAGGCTGGCTTTAGGCAGTGCTACTCTACGGAAGATCAGACAACCTATCTCTCAAGAAATTGAGGATGCATTCCAAGAGAAGAACCTGGTGCTTGCTGCATTGATAGATCTGAAGAAAGCCTTTGACAAAGTCTGGAAAGAAGGTCTCATGAAGACACTGAGAAACTGTAAAGTCAATGGAAGAATGTACAAATGGGTGAAAGCATACTTGCACAACAGAAGAGCCCGAGTACAGATTAGACGGACCCAAGAGCAAGAAAGTACTACTGCGTCACGGTGTTCCCCAGGACGGAGTCTTGACCCCCACACTGTTTCTAATCTTCATCAATGATCTTGTTGCTAATCTACCGCATGGAATTAAAGTGGCAATGTACGCCTGATGATCCTGGTTCTATGGAGCACAAAAGAACATGCATCAGTGGCCACCAGATTGCTACAAAGAGCTGTAGATACATTTGTTGCATGGACAAATAGATGGTATGTTAGCATAAACTACTGACAAGCACAGAATATCCTATTTACCCTCACTCCAAAACAAAAGGCAGGGATCATCCAGATAAATGGAACACCCCTAAGAGAAAATAAAGAACTTGTCGTAATAAGTGTCGTCCCTGGGGTGAGGGGAATCAACACCCACATTCTTTTAACTCCATACCATTATCTTGAGGATCTCTTGGATCTCTGTCCACAAAATCCCATCAGTCTTTGGATCTCTCTCTCTCTCTCTCTCTCTCTCTCTCTCTCTCTCTCTCTCTCTCTCTCTCTCTCTCTCTCTCTCTCTCTCTTCTTCTTCTTCTTCTTCTTCTTCTTCTTCTTCTTCTTCTTACCACTGGACCATGCCCCCTCTTATTCTTTTCCAAAACATACTACACAACTCTAGCTTCTAACAAAATGACAAATTAATTTATTAAAGAAAAGTGTCAGGTATGTGCAAAGTGTGTGTGTAGAATGTCTGTCGTATAATCTAGGGTGTATGCAGAATCAGACCGAACAGCTCAGGATCAAAGTCTGCTTTCATCACAGTACCGGCCACACAACAGCACCATAGATCAAGTACAGAAGGACCTCACCAAATTATGCGTCTCTCCGGCCAGGTGTCGACTTCCTCCAGTGGCTCTTGGATAGTCCGGATGCCTGGTCACCAATGGTTAATGTAGGCCAATACTGACCATGAATCCGACACACACAGTGTAACTAATATGTCACTAAAGTTCTGTGATCTGATAATCCTTGTACAGTAAAATAAATGTTTACTGTCACTTTGAAACAAAATGTTAATTGTTAATTTCTCACAGGAATAATTTCTCTATATAAATACTATTGTCCCTGTTACTGGTGGTATTGTAAGTATCTTCACTCTAATATGATGAGAACTACCACGGAGGAATCACTCTTAGATGATCGTCGGTTCCTGCTCAGCAGAGGCCAGGTTCTTGCAGACCCTCTGGGTTATGGGCCCAGTGCAAAGGCCGCTGAGTAAAAACTGCCTTCAATGATCGAGCCATAATCTTCTTCTATGACTTGTCTGCTAGCTTTTTTGGAAAACATAGTGGAACCTGTTGAAGAGAGAACACCCGGTGAGAGCAACCCGATTCCGACCTTCATTAGGTGAGTGTAGGCCGACGGCCGCACTCAGATATTTAACAGAGAACTAAACTCTGGCATAAGGCAGAGGAGCTCATCACATCGGTCTGAGTCATGGTAAGACAAGGAAAGATAAAGGAAAAGCGCAGATACCCAGTAGATACCCTACTGGAAGATCCTACCATTTGACATTTCCCCATCCTCCCCGAATATCATCCCTCTACCTTGTTCTTAACTCACTGAGTTAATTGATATCTCACACTAGCTAGTTAAGCAACGCGATAGCCTACTGCTGCCGACGCTCCTATAATAAGTTCTCACAACGCACATTACTACTCTCGACTCCTAAGAATCATCTAATTTGGGATCTATTTAATTAAATACCATATATTTATTCCTGTCTGAATCGAGACCACTAAATCACACAATGGACAAATGTCCGCCGATGTAAATCAACATAAGACACCATGGTCTCTTTCCATAATCAGAACAGGAACATCAAACACGTCCTTGTTGCCTCACAACATTTGGTCGACTCCCGCCAAAGGTGTTTGTCCAGACTGTTTTAAAACTGTGTCTGAATGACGTCACAAATCTGACTAGACACTAGGCGTCGAGAAACTATTTTTTTCTCTCCTTTTCCGACTCGATGTAAACAACCGGCCGGCTGTCCCGCTTTGATCTGGGGAATTGTTCCCGGTACTCCAAAAAGTCTTGCCGGCTTGTGATCTGGAGAAATCTTTCCCCTAACAACAAAAGATCTTGCCGACTCTCATCAGGACAGTCTGTCCCCAACATCAAAGAATGGCGGCTGCCTGTAGACGAATGGCGCGACAGTCTTTCATCGATCGACAACTCCAAGAATTCCGCGACATAGGCCCCCTCTTAAGAGAGTAGTCCGCATCAACTCTTGCTCATTGGAGGTTCGATCCAGATGATCTATTCCTCTTCTTCAGGAGCTGGGTGTCTAGACAGGAAATCAGCTCCAACATTTTCCTTACCAGGTATATACTCCACCGTGAAGTGGTAGGGCTGAAGCAGCAACGACCACCGCATCAAACGGGCGTTGAGCTTCTGAGAAGTGGCCAGGAACATCAGGGGTTGATGATCCGACTGGACCCGAAACTGAACTCCATACAAATAGGGCTGGAATTTTTGCACGGCCCATACGAGAGACAAACACTCCCTCTCGACGGTCGAATAATTCCTTTCAGCCGGGAGAAGTTTCTTGCTTGCGTATGCCACTGGTTTCAAAACCGAAGCATCGTCTTTCCCTTCCTGTAACAAGGCTGCCCCAATTCCAATCCCACTCGCATCCGTTCTCAACACAAATGGCTTGGAAAGGTCGGGAAGCTGTAAAACAGGTTTGCTGACCAAGGCCTCCTTCAACTGACTGTATGCACTCTCGCACTCGGGTGTCCATACGATTGGATCCGGGGATCCCTTTTTCAAGGTTTCCGTTAATGGAGCTCCCAGTTCAGTGAAATGCGGGATGAATTTTTGGTAAAACCCACACAACGAGAGAAAGGATCGCACATCCTTCTTCGTTTTTGGCCTTGGAGCACGTCTGATCTTTTCTAGGTTCTTTTCCTCCGGGACAATTTGTCCTGGAGTGATGGTGTGACCCAGAAATTCCAGAGTCTGGTAACCAATCATGCACTTGGTTGGGCGAGCGGTAAGCCCTGCTTCCCTGAGCCTATTGAAAACTCTCTCCAAGGATTGCAAATGGTCATCCAAGCTGTCACTGGCAATCAGTATATCATCCATGAACGAGATAATGGACGGATCCTGTAAGGGATCTAGCAAGGTCCTCATCATGCGAGTAAACACACTAGGTGCATTGCTGAGTCCAAAGGGCATGACCTTGAATTCGTAGTGTCCACTGGGGGTACTGAAAGCCAGCAGGGGTCGGACCTCTGGTTTGACCGGGATCTGATAATACCCCCGACTCAGATCCACTTTTGAGAAGTACCTAGCCTTATGGAGCCTAGCGAATAACTGAGTTGCATTCGGCAAAGGTTCCACCTGAAATTGAGTGTGACTGTTCAAGAGTCGATAGTCTATACACAACCGGTGTTCTCCACTTGGTTTGCGTAACAAAACCACCCCCGCATTGTATGGGGATGTGGATGGCGCAATCACGTCATCCTTCAGCTGTTTCTGTATTTCCTCCTCCAGGGCCTTTTCTTTAGAGAATGGCACTGGGTAAACCTTTTGGCGAACAGGCTCTTGTGTGGTCAAGGTCATCTCGAACTCAACCAACCTCGTTCGTCCTGGTTTATCAGTCAGTATCTGCTTATGAGACTCGAGAACCTGGGTAATCTTTTCCCTCTCCTGGGGAGTCAGATCAGGGTTCACCTGCACATCCCTATAGGTTTCCTGGTGTACCAGTGGATATTCCCTGCCCTCGTTGGTTCCCGTTTCAGTCTCCACTGCGACTGCCATTGCCATGAGGTGGGCTGCTTTGTCTCCGGGTCTCTCCTCGTACTTCCGCAGGAGATTAATATGGAAAATCTTCGACTTTCCCCGGATCCGGATCTGATAGTTGGTTCTGGATACCACCCTTTCCACGGGAAATGGTCCTTGCCAACCTATCTCCAGTTTGTTGGTTCCCGTTGGGAGTAGCAACAAGACTTTGTCTCCCACCTCTAGAGATCTGTCTTTAGACCTACGGTTGTAGTAAGCCGCATGTCTTTTTCTGGCCTTTCGCAAGTTCTGAGTCGCCAGAGATCCAGCCCGTGTGAAGTTTTTCTTTCAGTTCCTCCACGTATTTATAAGAGGAGATCACTTCTTCTGACGTCCCCTCCTCAGTCCAACTCCTCAACATGGCTTCCAATGGTCCTTTGATTGGACGACCAAACAGCAAAGTAGCGGGTGGTAGTCCTGTTGAGCCATGAGGCACTTCCCGATAGGCGAAAAGTGCTGCTGGGATATATTCATCCCACCTATCAGGTTTTTCCTGTGCCAGTTTCCGGAGCATTGTCAACAACGTGCCGTTGAAACGCTCGACTTGTCCATTGGCTTGAGGGTGGTAAGGGCTGGTGTGAATATGGTTAGAGTGGAACACCCTAAATACCTCCTCCATGAGTTTCCCACAAAACTGGGACCCATTGTATGTCAGAATCTGATTATGGAAACCTAATCTGGTAAAGGCCTCCATCAGTTCGTCAGCCACTCGTTTCGAGTCAATTTTGGTCAATGGTATGGCTTTACCCCACATTGTTCAGCAATCCATCATTGTAAGTATGTACATGTTCCTCTTCCTAGTCCTAGGAAGTGGACCCACGATGTCGATGGCTACCCTCTCGAAAGGAGAGTTCATGATGGGCATTTCACCCAAGACCACCGGCGCTGTCCAGTGTTTCGGTGCCACCCTCTGGCACTCAGGGCATGACTTCACATACCGACGCACATCACCGGTCATTCCCGGCCAATAGTAATGGCAGGAAATTCGCTGCATGGTGGCGGCAATACCCATATGCCCACTAAATGAGATGGTATGCCCCATATGAAGAATTTGGGAACGGTAGGCCTTCGGGACTACCAACTGACCGTGTAAGTTGTCTCCCCTTCCGGCTCTCCTGTAGAGTATCCTATTCTTCATGTAGTACTGCCCCCGTTTTGGTGGATCAGCACTTCTCTGCAGCTTCTTGTAGCAAGGACGTAAGGTTGCATCCTCACTCTGGGCAGTTCGCAACTCCCCCGGCAGTGGGTTAGTGACAATTGCTTCTGCCTGATCAGTTCTCGTCTGAGAGCGAGTCTGAATTGCTCCCATATGGATTGGCTCTCTGGGCATTCCCAGAAAGACATACCGGCAACTGAGGATGACGGGGAAAATGGGATCGGTCAATACAGCGGCCTTGATTGTGCCGGTGACATATCTTGACCGAATCTCCACTTTGGCGATTGGCAACTTCATGGCCACATCACTCTTCTGTGCAGGCTGTATCTCCATGGTCTCACCTGTGAATTGTTCTGGGTGTACCAGATCAGCAGAAATCACGGCCTCCCGTCCAGGCCAGTGTCATATAGACACTCAACTTGTCGGCCGTTAACCTCTATCAATTCCACTACAGGTGGCTTATCCTGGTCTGGAGTCTCTTCCTCGGCCTCGACCTGTTCGGTGGACTCCACCTTGGGTTCCACTGGGAACACGACAAAATGTGAGTCTCCTGACTTAAACCTGCAGTCTTTAGCATTATGCGTGTTCGACCTGCAGTGTTTGCACCATTTCCCTGTCCTAGATTTTTTCGTGCCGGACTTCGGTGAGCTCTCCTGGTTGAGAGCTTCTTTGTCGACCTCAGCATTTTCGGTGGCAACCTCCTTTGGAGCCACTTGACACGCCGCGAAGTGAGGGTTCTTAGCCTTCGATTTGCAGTCCCTCGTATTGTGAGAGGGCGACTTACAAATCGAACACCACTTCTCCGTCCACTATCGTTTTGGTGAAGAGTTCGAGGTGCTCTAGCTTCCCTCCTTCGTCTTCTCCAACATCTCCGCTGAAGTTTTAACATAAGGTTCCACTTTCTTAGTTTCCATGCTTTTGGATTTCCTCCAGTCATGTTTCTCCTGACCTTTGGTGTTTGTGGAATGGTTTTCTCCAGCCTCCCCATGTACCTCAACGAACCGTTCTGACAATTTCGTCACGATGTCGATACGTTCCGCCCCTTGTTCTCCCAAGAATGTCCTGAGAGGTTTCGACATTTGCTTTCGCATCTGGTCGACTATCATGAGCTCTTCCAGACTCTCATAGTCATGCGCGAACCCAGCCAAATCCATCCACTTATGGAGATAGGATTTCAGACGCAGGATGTAGGCGGCAAAAAACTCTCCCGGTTCTCGTTTCGCTGTTCGAAATTTGTTTCCGGTAGGTATGTGACGTAACCTCGAAACGTTTCAGCAGAGCCGTTTTCAATTCGTCGTAATTGTTCTCGTGTCCTGGTGGCAGGCGGGAGTAAACCTCTTAACCTGTCCCGCGTAATCCCTGGGACAACTAAAGACACCATTTGTCACGATCCAGACCCATAGCAACAGACATTGCCTCGAAGCGTTGTATGTACTGGTCGGTTTTCTCTTTGTCTTCTTCATAGACAGCCAAAGGAAACTTCATAGCATGGTAACTATGTCCACCCACTGGGGTTGAGCCAGGGAGAGAGGAACCTCCCACTGCTCCTCAGTTTCCCCACTAGATTGCCTCTTAAGCTCGAGTTCCCGCATTCGTACTCATGCTCCCTTTTCTGAGCTTCTTGTTCGGCTTCCAATCTCTTAGCATCTTGCTCCACTTAAAGATTCTTAGCAGCTTGCTCAGCTTCAAGTTTCCTAGCAGCTTGCTCAGCTTCAAGTTTCCTAGCAGCTTGCTCAGCTTCAAGTTTCCTAGAAGCTTGCTCAGCTTCAAGTTCTAACCTTTTAGTGGCTTGCTCAGCTTCTATTCTTTTAGTCTCTAACTCCATCTTTCTTAATTCCATCTCGGCCTTCCGATCTTCCCTTTCTGCTTGACGAAAATCTCTCTCCACCTCCTGTATGTACTCTGATAGTGCAGAACCCGACAAGTCCATTCCTTCCCCCCTTGCCCTTAGTTCTGCCATATCTAGTTTGGGAGTGGCCATATTTCAGAGAGGTGAGTCAGCAGGTTGAGTGTAAATTTCTCCAAACAATATATAGATATTCACTATTTAAAATTTATCTATATATTTAACACCACACAGCACCACACAAAACAATCTCTCAAAACAAGAGTAGAATTAGGACCAAAGACCTATATAGACTTGTAAAGTGTGAACAGGTATGATATGTATCTTAACTCCTATCCACATTCACCCTAGCTGGATCCTCATTAATATATCACCATCCCGTGTCGAGCCCCAGTAATGTCGTACTACGTGTCGTCTCTGGGGTGAGGGGAATCAACACCCACATTCTTTTAACTCCATATCATTATCTTGAGGATCTCTTGGATCTCTGTCCACAAAACCCCATCAGTCTTTGGATCACTCTCTCTTCTTCTTCTTCTTCTTCTTCTTCTTCTTCTTCTTCTTCTTCTTCTTCTTCTTCTTCTTACCACTGGACCATGCCCCCTCTTATTCTTTTCCAAAACATACTACACAACTCTATCTTCTAACAAAATGACAAATTAATTTATTAAAGAAAAGTGTCAGGTATGTGCAAAGTGTGTGTGTAGAATGTCTGTTGTATAATCTAGGGTGTATGCAGAATCAGACCGAACAGCTCAGGATCAAAGTCTGCTTTCATCACAGTACCGGCCACACAACAGCACCATAGATCAAGTACAGAATGACCTCACCAGATGATGCGTCTCTCCGGTCAGTGTCGACTTCCTCCAGTGGCTCTTGGATAGAGCAACCCGATTCCGACCTTCATTAGGTGAGTGTAGGCCGACGGCCGCACTCAGATATTTAACAGAGAATTAACTCCGTCACAAGGCAGAGGAGCTCATCACATCGGTCTGAGTCATGGTAAGACAAGGAAAGACTAAAGGAAAAGCGCAGATCAATCAGTAGATACCCTACTGGAAGATCCTACCATTTGACATTTCCCCAATCCTCCCCCCCCCCCAACCATCCCCAATCTCCCCGATATCATACCTCTCCCTTGTTCTTAACTCACTGAGTTAATTGATATCTCACACTAGCTAGTTTAATCAACGCGATAGCCTACTGCTGCCGACGCTCCTAAGAATAATCTAATTTGGGTCTATTTAATTAAATACCATATATTTATTCCCGTCTGAAATCGAGACTACTAAATCACACAATGGACAAATGTCCGCCGATGTATAATCAACATAAGACACCGTGGTCTCTTTCCATAATCAGAACAGGAACATCAAACACGTCCTTGTTGCCTCACAACATTTGGTCGACTCCCGCCAAAGGTGTTTGTCCAGACTGTTTCTAAAACTGTGTCTGAATGACGTCACAAATCTGACTAGACACAAGGGTCGAGAAATCTACTTTTTTTCTCTCCTTTTCCGACTCGATGTAAACAACCGGCCGGCTGCCCCACTTTGATCTGGGGAATTGTCCCGGTACTCCAAAAAGTCTTGCCGGCTTGTGATTTGGAGAAATCTTTCCCCACAACAAATGATCTTGCCGACTCTCATCAGGACAGTCTGTCCCCAACATCAAAGAATGGCGGCTGCCTGTAGACGAATGGCGCGGCAGTCTTTCATCGATCGACAAGTCCAAGGATTCCGTGACAGAACCAATGGACCCTGGAGTAACATTTGATGGCAGGCTAACATGGAGAAAGCACATCAACAAAGCAGTAGCAAAAGCCAGAAGGAAAATAGCCATCATGAGAAAACTAAGTGGAACCACATGGGGCAGCCATTGAGAAAATACTTAGCAAAGTTTACCAACAGAGCATACGACCACACCTGGAATGCGGGTCAACTGCGTGGTGTTCAGCATCAGCCAGCCCAACCATACACAAACATTTTTGGTGCCTGATTTTGCATAAACGAGTCCTGCTAAATACAAATATCACATTTATGTTTCTGTAGGAGCTCTCGATAAAGGCTTTCGATAACGTGAGACATGTCGACATAAGGATGCTTGAAGATCTACAAATTGATGGAAAAGACCTTAGACTTATACAAAGCATACATTGGAAACAACATGCTGTCATGAGGAATTCATAATGAAGTAGGCCAATATCAGCCTTTTGAGAGAGCTGTGAGACAGGGATGTGTAATGTTTCCAGATCCCTTTTTCCCAATACAGTGAAAATATTCTCAGAAATATTTCAAATATGTTCAGTAGTCACTAGAAAACCAGTAGCCACACATTACTGCATAAGGAAAACTAGTCAGTTATGTGACAAAGTCGGTTGCCATATTTCGAACATGCAGTTCAGCGTATCAAACAACAGCGGACAGATGTAAAAGCATTTCACACGAAATTCACAGCTCACAGTGTTGCGCCTCACACTCAACTCTGTAGCAGGGTGACGGAGCCATACACTTCCAGTCAAACATGAGGAAAATGCAAATCGTAGCCACAAGCATAAACACCCCAGAGGCCTTAACCACTTTAAATGCCTGTTCCTCTATGTTGGGGACCAGAAGAGTCCCCCCCCCCCCCCCAAAAAAAAGAGAAGAAAACAAACAATTGCTATCTAGTCCCTTATAGAATGAAACTGCTTGCTTACTTACAGTTTCAGTTTTCTAAGAATTTTTCAAGAATTGCCTTTTTTCAGATTTTATCCCACTCATGCATGTTAGTATGCTAGTTAGATCTTACACTTCTAACACTGAATGACATCATCTTCAAGAAAAGCATGTTGAACATCACTATTCCCATTTCGATGAGAATTTTGATGGTCCTCCTCTGGAGGACAAGGGCTAATATCCGGGGGGTAGGGCCTATTCCCTCGTGCCCCTCACATCGGCCTACCCCTACCCACACCCCCACACACACACTCCGCCATAGACTGGGACTCGAACCCAGGTGACCCGGCGACTAGTTAGTCTACTTATCTATATAAGTATTCTACATGCCCGGGGCTTGCCTCGCTGTCTTTGAAGTGGTCTCGGAACGCAATCGGGGGAAGCCGAGGCGGCCGACAAGGGCATCTGTGGGCGGGGCGGTCGGTAGGGGGAAGTAGTCATCAGGACAATCGGAAGTGACAACCAGACCCAAGAAAATACCCGCCAATTTTGTGAAAATGAGGTCCGTTTTCAATCTGGAGCTATACTCTTCATGTAGTAAAACAATGACGCATCTTATGACGTATTGCTCCAGATTTGGGGTGCCAGTTACCTCCTGACGTACTACACGATCTGTGAGTAAAATATATCAAATATTCTTTGAACAATGTAAATGACTCAAAATAGTGCAGCTTTACATAACAGATTTACGACACAAACAGGACGTTGCGGCGATTAGCCTTCATCAACAAACAAACACATTCACAAACACAACATATAGTCAAGGAGATCTCCTGTGACTACATCAAAAGGTGACGAGAAGAACAAAAGGATGAAAAAAATTAAAGCAATGAAGACGTTACTCATAGATCGGAACTGTGAGGTAAGTATGAACATTTTTTTTCAATTCTCATTTTCTCTTCATTGCTTTCATTTTTTCATTCTTTTGTTCTTCTCGTCCTGTCGTCACCTTTTGATGTAGTCACATGAGATCTCATTGACTATATGTTGTGTTTGTGAATGTGTTTGTTTACTGGTGAAGGCTAATCGTAGCAACGTCCTGTTTGTGTCGTAAATCTGTTATGTAAAGTTGCACTACTTTGTGTCATTTTATATTGTTTACTATCTCTAATCAGTATTCAAAGAATTAACTGATAGATCTATCAATAACAAACACTCCGTCGTCCCTATTCTACGCCTGAATCGATCGATAGTACGTAATTAATATCCATGTGCCGGCGCAGCTGACAACACACATCACACGGTACTGATAATCACGTAGTATAATAAAACAGACAAGTAAAGAAGTAATAGCTGAGATACCTTAGAGGTTGAACCATTACTGCAATCAGCCATAATGTTGTCGGGTGCTGGGACGCTCCATTTAGACAACTATAGGTCCAACACACACGTCTGGTCGTGAGAGAGCAAGTGACTGCAAATGGCTGTCTTCTGCGTTCCCGTGAGTACTCTCGAAGTCAGCAGAAATCGCAGTTTCTGGAGAAGATCCCTCATCTCGAGGTTCATGGTGTCTCCCCACGAGAAACCCATCTAAGGTCAGTTCAGAGGTTTTCAGTACACAACGCCAGCCCAAAATACAAACTACTGGAAAGAGAGAGAACATTCTAGGCCTGGAGACGTACACAGGCTTTCACGAGATTAAAAGTAGTTCGGGTACCAGATAGTTCCGCGAAGCCCCGCGTATTGGGAGTTTCCTTTCCGCGAAGTCATGCCTATTGGGAATCTCGTGACAGTCTTGTAAACGAAGTGGTTATAAGTTATACACGACGACTTTTCATTGATAGCACTAAAAGAAGATTGAACGTTGTGCTTTTAAGCAATGTTAACAAATGTGGCTCAATTTCAATTGCTCATTCTACTACTACTACTACTACTACTACTACTACTACTACTACTACTACTACTACTACTACTACTACTACTACTACTACTACTACTACTACTACTACAATGACTGAGGGGAATGCTACAATAAGTACAGTCCTGGAAAAATTGAAGTATGTAGAACATAACTGGTTGGTTTGTGTAGATCTTAAAATGATGAACTTCTTGCTTGGCTACCAAAGGGCATTCACCAAATATCCATTCTTTATTGTTTTGTGGATTAGCAAGGCAAAAGACACGCACCGGACAAAGAAACAGTGGCCGCGGAGGGATGAATTTAAACTTGGAGACAAAATATATTGTCAACAAGCCTCTCATTGATCGAAAAAGAGTTCCACTGCCACCATTACAAATGAAGCTTGGCTTGATGAAGCAATTTGTTAAGGCACGGAACAAAGATTTTTTTTTAAAATTATGTATTCAGAAGGTTTCCAGAATTGAGCATAGGCAAACTTAGAGCTGGAATATTTGATGGACCTCAAATTAGAAAGTTAATAAGCGATCGATAATGTATTGATTCGATGAACGTAACAGAGTCCACAGCCTAATCATCATTTGTTTTAGGTGTGCAAAACTTTCTGGGTAACTATAAATCAATCAATCATGTGCCATGCCGGAAAGCGTGGGCGGTCATGACTCGCCATTTCACTCGATCACCAGTGTCGTTCATCAGCTCAGTGTTCCTGTCTCGTCCATGCCATGTGGCCAAGCCATCCAGGTATTTTCCTCTCGGTCTTCCTCTTGGTCTGTTCCCTTCGATCTTGCCAGTTGTCACCAAGTTCTCCAATCCATTTCTTCTCATAATATGTCCAAAAACTTTTGACTGTCTACGTCTAATTTCTCTAATCAGTTTACGATGTTCATTTGTCTCCTGTAGTACTTGGTCGTTGGTTTTTCTGTCTGTCCATGGTATTCTTTGCATTTTCCTCAGAAACCACATTTCTGCAGCCATCAGATGTTTTTTAGCTTGACTGCTCATTGTCCAAGTTTCACATCCATACAAAAGAACAGGCTCTATGTATCCCCTCAACACTCTTTTTCTCGTTTCAATTGACATCTTTTTATTGGTCAGAATATTTTTCATCTTGCTAAAGGCTACTTTCGCCATGGCGATTCTTGTTCTAATCTCTTCAAGGCATCTCCCATCAGATGTTATGACTGTTCCAAGATAATTGTACCGATTCACTTGTTGAAGAATATTTCCATTTACTTGTATATTACATTGTGGCACTTCTTTCTTCCTATTGACGACCATAACCTGAGTCTTTTTAAAATTTAATTCTAACCCCAGTTGCTCACTGTGTACAACAACCGCATCTACTAACTGTTGCAGGTCCTGCGCATTGTCTACAATTAGTACTGTATCATCTGCATATCTAATGTTATTGATGTTTCGTCCTCCAATGCTGATCCATTTATATCCTCTACATTTCTGAAAATATTTTCACTGTATAGGGAAAAAAGATCTGGAGACATCACACCTAACACCTCTCTTAATTGGCTGATACTGTCCCACTTCATTATCAATCCTTATTGCAGCTTGTTGTTTCCAATATATGTTTTTTACAAGTCTAATGTCTTTCCCATCAATTTGTAGATCTGCAAGCATATCCACCATGTTGACATGTCTAACTCTATCAAAAGCCTTTGTATAGTCAATAAAGCAAAGATGTATATCCTTGTTTACTTCTATAGCACGGTCAATAACTGTTCGTAGCATATACACAGCATTTACTGTACCCTTTCCTTCTACAAACCCACATTGTTCTTCCCCAATTTCAGGTTGTATCTTCTTCCTCACTCTTTGCATGATAATTCTTAGCAAAATCTTTGTGATGTGACTCATTATACTAATTGTTCTATGTTGATCACATTCCAAGGTTACTGATTTCTTTGGGATTGCAATAAATATAGAGTTACATAATTCAGGAGGTATATCTCCAGTATCATATAATGTGTTCAGCAGCCTGGTGACTTGCTCTAGTCCAAATTCTTCTAATGCTTTAATCATTTCTGTTGTGATGTTATCTTCACCGGGGGCCTTGCCAGCTTTTATATGCTTAAGAACATTTCGAACCCCCATCTCCAAAATTGGCGGTCCTTCATTAATAAATCTAATATCATACTGTTTGTCTCTGTTATCATTGGCACCTTTCCGTCTTGACAGACGATAGTTTGGTACATTGTGCTTTAAAAAGGCTTAATAACTACGATCCATGGCGGTGGCGAGTGTGGCTGGTAAGGCCAATTCTTCCTGCAAATGTTTGCCCACAGTAGGTGCATGTGAAAACATGGCCATTTCCACCATTTTGCACCATCTTACGTCTCTCACGCTCTGTGTGTGCTTTATCTGCAATCATTTTCTCCTTTGTCTTTATTCCGTCTCTGATTATTGCAACCTCCATGCAACACGTTCAGCGGCGACGTGCTCCCAATGTGCATTATCAATGCCTGTATCAATCATGTCCCGCTTACACACATCTTTATATCGTAGTAGAGGCCGACCCTGAGATCTCCTACCCGTCTGTAATTCACCAAAAAAGATGTCCTTTGGTATTCTTCAATCGAAATTTCTTTAAAAATTGAACAATCTTCCACAAGAAATCAAAGACACCACCAATCATGATACATACATTCGCAACCTGTTTGAACACTACCTTAGTACAGACTACATGCCCCCATAACAAATAACACAAAAAAGACAATAATGGTAACTTATCTCAAACGACAACTAGCCAAAAAACATTCCCTTATGTATGGCACGTTACACCCTCCTTAGGTATTTATAATGCCCATGTTAAACACTGCCTCAGTGAGTCATTGTTATTGAATTATTTTTCATCGTTTTAATGTTCTTTTGTTGTCAAAAGTTGCTTCATAAGTGATGTTGAATGAAAGAATGTATGAGAGGAAATAGAGAAGAAGGGCAGAATGTCAGACGGGCCTGCGTGCCCAATTCTTAACCCTTTGAAAATAAAGACTTATTATTATTATTATATTATTATTATTATATTATTCTACCATCATCCATCCTCCTAACGTGTCCTATCCATCTAAGTCTACGAAGACTGAGCATGGAATACACCGTCACACAACCACTCTGTTATCATCATAAAGGTGTTTCACATAATCTGTCCATACATGCAGAATCTGGTCTTTTTCTATTATGATTTTGCCATCTTTAGTTTTTAGACACCCTGTTGATGTACTTGTTCTTTTATTAGTAAGTTCCTGAATTCTTTTGTGCACTAATTTGGTATTTTGACTGTTGTGTTGGTTTTCAATTTCTAAGCACTTTTCCTCAAGCCTTGCTTCTTTTGCCTCCTTACATAATATTCTGACTTGTCTGTGAATGTCTTCATATTTGACAGAATTATTTTTGTTGAGTCTTCTTGCTTCCATGAGCTGTAAAATTACTTCAGTCATCCATTTCTTACGACCCACCTTCTTTAATTTTGGAATAGTTGTTTCTGCAGCCACATTGATTGAATTCTTCAACGTTTCCCATTGATCATCCACATCCTGGAATAGGATCTCTAGATCAGACAATATTTCAAATCTGTTCTGTACTTCTATGTTGAATTTGTTTTGTATTTCCTTGTCATTACTCAATGTACACAAATCATATTTAGTGTTTCCTGTTATATACTTGACTTTCTTCAACTTTATCCTCAATGTTCCTGTGAGTAATCTGTGGTCACTATAACAATCAGCACTGGGAACTGTTTTTGCTACTGTTAGTGCGTTTCTAAATCTTCTGCTAATGAGAATGTAGTCAATCTGGTTTCTAATCCTGCTATCAGGATTATGTCCTATGTTATGTCCGTAATCTTCTAGGGTGTTGATTAAACCAGGTGTTTCCTACAATCATTTCCTGTTCTTTTGCCCACTCTACGAGTCTGTATCCTCTTTCATTTCTTTCTCCTAAACCATAGTTTCCTACTGTGTATCTATCCCCTTGATTTCCTACTTTTGCATTGAAGTCCCCTATTATGATGTTTATTTCTGAATTTTTACATTTCTTTAAGGCAGACTCTATGTCATTATAAAATTCTTCTACACTATCTTCACTGGATTCTCCTGTTGGGGCATATACTTGAATAATATTTATGCTAAAAGGTCTGCCACTTAATTAACTAGTAGAACTCTGTCCGACACGGCCCAATATCCTTGAACAGATTTTGATGTTTTCCGGTCCAAAATAATTGCCACTCCCCTATGACGATCTTCACCTCCAGAATAAATAATCTTGAAATCTTCATCTATCTTGATGCCTGCTCCTGTCCATCTCGTTTCGCACATACCTAAAATATTAATTTTTTCCCTTTCAATTTCTTGTTTTATGTTCTCTAATTTTTCGTCGTCGTTTAACGTCCTAGCGTTCCATGTTGCTAATTTTAACGTCTCTGTCCTTGTCTTGCGATGATCGGTCTTTAAGCGAATCATGATGTACTAGGCACTTTTAAAAGAGGTAGTTTGCCGTTGATTTCCTCTATGGCAGTGACCGTACTGGTCGGAGACCGCAGCCATTGACTCAAGAAGAACTCCTCTGCCTGCCGTCGTGAAACTCGAGACCATGACCAACAAATATCTGTCGGCTGCCCTCAAAATTTCATCCACCACCTGCCTTCCGTGGCTTCTTTTGAAAACTTCCAATAAAAAAAGAACACAAAATAACATCACATAATCCACAGGAAAACACTATTCACAGGAAATCCATAGGAAATCACACGAAATCCAAAGGAAAACACTAAATAGCGTCCCCACCCCGAAGAGTAACGCGTCATTTTGTCGCCATTGTACCGGAAGTCTCTATAAAGCAGACAATTATTATGAATTAGTTGAAAACATGTTGTCGAGTTTTTGTAACCTTGGATGCAACATGAGCATAAAATTTCACTACCCTCATAACCATTTACATTTAATTCCAGAGAATCTTGACGACTTTAGTGAGAAGCAAGGTGAAAGATTTCACCAAAATATAAAAACAATGGAAGAGAGATACCAGGGATGATGTTTGACCCTTAAGCGTGACTGTCCAGGCACATGACATTCCAGGAAGTCCTCTAAATAATAATGATAAAGTTTTAATACATTTTTGGTGTTTTAAATGAAGGTAATTAAGGCACAGTATTTATATATAAAATGAATGCAGATTACAGTTTTTTTTTAAAAAGGCACTGAAGGCACCTATCTCTAAGCTTGTACATAATAATAACTCTACAAAGAAGGTCATTCTATGATTCTTAGTTATCTCAAAAACTAAAGCTGATAGAAAAGATCTGATTACATTTTTAGAATCGGCAACACAAAATTGCTCAAGACCAACTATACAGTTTAAAGTAACAAATTGTGTGTAACCCTGTGTAATATAACACTAGAAATAACGTTGTCTTTATGTCTTCTCAATACACACATTTTTTGCTGTTTTGATACTTCACCAATGCATACAACCAGTGTATAATCATCATTTTAAAAGTAAATAAATCAGAAAAAATATGACGAACAGTGAGGATTTGCAAAAGGCAAAGGTACAACAAATGCTGTGTATTTGCTGAGAAAAATAACAGAGCGTTTAATAGAAGTCAGTACAGACCTTCGTCTTTGCTACACTTATTACATGAAAGCTTTCGATAGAGTAAGACACCCTGACATAATGACAATGCTGACAGACTTACAATTAGATGGAACAGATCTTAGAGTTACAGAGAACATCTACTGGAAACAAGCGGCTGCCATGAAAATCGATAAGCACTAACAGTAACACCACATTATCATCACCATCTTCCATTTTCGCCATCAAGCGTCGTGGGGAGGAATAATTGGCGTCCCGGCGCCCGGTGGGTGGCACTGGATAGTGTTATTCCGTGTGATTGTACAATGTCTTTGATGTCGTCAATCCATTTTCTTCTCGGGCATCCTCTTGGTCTCGTCGCAGATAATCTTTGATGTAGGGTCAGTGATGGTAGTTGATGGTGTTGCATTCTAACGAGATGGCCAAACCATTTGATTTTCTGTCTTTCGATAAATGTGGCACAAGGTGTTGATCCCACTATCTGTCTGATAACAACATGTTTTAGTCTTTCTCGGATTGTTAAGTTGGCAGCTCTCCTCGGGCAACTCATCTAATATCAACAATTGACAATGAAGTGGTGAATTCCAGCCTATCAGGAGATGTGTGCGACAGGGTTGTGTAATGTTTCCAGATCTGTTCTCCCTTTATAGTGAAAATACCATGAGCAATTTAGAGGATATGAAAGAAATTGCATTCGGAGGACAAAACAGCAATACTACAAGATACGCGGATGATACAACATTGTTTGCTGGCAACGAGCAAGATCTACGGCATTTCGTGGATGCGGTTATTGTACACATTGAGAAACTAGGATCGGAATTGAATTGTAAGAAAAAAAATCGATCATGGTCGTCTCCAAGAAGAAATAAAAACCACATTGTAACATCCAAATGAACGGAAATATTCTTAAACAGGTGAATCGGTATAACTATATCGGAACAGTCTGATGGAAGATGCCTTGCAGAAATTAGATCAAGACATTGCCATGGCAAAAAAGGTCTTCTGCAAAATGAAAAACATTACTTACCAACAGAAAGTTGTCAATTCCAGTGAGAAAAATAGTGTTGAAGTTCTATATAGAATCCACATTGTTGTATGCGTGTGAAACATTGACAATTAACAGACTAGCTGGGGGAAAAAAACACATCTAATAATAGCGGTGGAAAAGTACTTTTGAACAAAAAATATGCAAAGAATACCATGGACGGACATAACATGAAATGAGACAATCCTTAAAGAGACAAATGAAAAACGGAGATTGGTTGGAAAAATTAGACGTAGACTGGCAAGTTTTGTTGAACATGTTATGGGGAGAAATGGTCTTGAAAATGTGGTGACAACTGGCAAGCTTGACGGAAGAGAGCAAGAGGAAGACAGAGGGATAAATAGCCTGATGGTTTGGCAGCATGGCGTGGTCGGGACAAGAACACAGACCTGAGTCGACTCTGGTGACCGCGTGAGATGCCGAACCATGACCGCCCACGCCTACCGGCATGGGACTTGATGATGATGATGATTCACTTTTTGATTTATGTGCCGGCTCACTGGCGAAGAGGTGTCTGACGCAGCTGGTAATCCTGCATACCCGCGTTCGAAACACATGTGTGGACGATTTGGCAGCAGACTCCTTACTCTGGCTTTGTGAAATGGTAAGGGTGTGGTTCGTTCAGAAAGCAATGGCAAACTACTGAACATAAACTTGCCCAGGAATCTCAAGCATCCAAACAATGTTGGCATTGACTGCTACGTCCTGTAAATGACACACAACAACTTTGCTTTTTCACTTCTGCCATCATCTAGTATTATTTCATGTCCAAGATAGAAGCTTGCCACATTCACATGTCACGTGACATGCACAAACGCCATCTTAGCTTCCGTTAAACAGGTCGGCCCAACATTCTGTGCCTAACGATTGCTTGATATATTATTATCTTGTCTTTGAAATGCATTCAATTATTTGGCATACGGTAAGTCATTTTGTTTCTAGCACGTTTAAAAAAAAAAAATCCCTGAACGCACAATGAACATCTGCGGTTTTAAGTTGTTGTAGCGAGTCCCATAATCAATTTAATTTTGAGTATTTACAAATGAGACTGCCACAGTAGATAGGCCTTGAAATTCAAAATCTAATGGTACCTCAATGATGCGTGTATGTCACTTCTAAGTGAAGATATTCACATCTTTGTGAAGGTGAGACGAATTGCGATTTTTCATCCTATTCATCCGTAAAGAGAACTCTCTAGTGTGTCCCTTTCCTCCAATCAGCGACACCCGCTAGTGTCTGCGCGTCTATGCGTGCGAGATTGTCTCAAACTGTCATATGAAAACTGACTTCAAAAATATGTTCCGTCATGTTAAATGATTACAAAATAGTACAAGTATACAAATTAATTATTAATAATCTTTAAACTTGTGTTCTATTTAACTTTTGTAGGTCAAATCACACGTTTTATGAGTTGAAAAGTCTAGCGCAATCACAATCGATATCATATGCGGTGGCCGTCATGACCCGTGGGTTTCCAATTCACAAAGTCACATCTTCGCAGAAAATCTGTTTTTCAACCACAATTCGAGCAAGTTTAGAGATGAAACTTTGCTGATTCAGGGGCGACATTTTATATGGCAATTAAAATTCACATTAAACAAAGACATCTATTGGATTCATCGATTCCGATAATTCCGCTGCTTGCTCCCCGGCAGTCAGTAGCTTGCACAGATCCATAGAGCACACTTTATTCACAAACTTCTAGTTTCTTAGTTCTGTATAATATTTTACTTCGTAATGTTTAAAAGTTTCTATTATATCACCTAATAATTTTGTGAAAAATTTAAAAAACAAAAAAAATACATGACCAACCGGGAACAGAACCCCGACCTCCCGCGTGACAGGCGGGCTGCTTACGACTTATGCTAGTGAGAAGACAACGAATGTTCTGCAAAGATATTTATATAGTAAAGATGCCGTTTTGGGTTTGCTGATCGTAACATTTTCGCCTGTTTTTTTACCCACAATTAAAGCAAGTTAGCGATGAAACTTTCCAAATGTCTGAAAAATCTTATGCAGAATTCGAAGATCCATCTACAAGTGATGGTTTTCTATTGAAAGCGCCAGAAAAACATTATTTACGGTTCAGCTTGCCGTTTTCATTTTTCCTTGCGCGCGAGGTTGGTCTCAACCAACACGGGTCATAGACGGATTATGAAAACTGACTTCAAAAATATGTTCCGTCATGTTAAATGATTAAAAGATAGCACAAATATACAAATAAGTTATTAATAATCATTAAACTTGTGTTCTCTTTAACTTTAGTAGTTCAAATTGCACATTTTGAGTGTTGACAAGTGTCACCGCCTCACGTTCACATATAATAAAGGGCTGCAATTCCAGCCCAAGGGAAACCATTGAGTCGAGCAGGACCCGAGTAATCTAGAACCTTCTCGTAAGAGATGGTCACCAAGTCCATGATTCCGTGGACACTGATGTGGCCCGCCTAATGCGGGGTCCACGAGGAACTCGGACAGAGTTACCGCCCGTGTCGAGTTAGGACACGCGAAGACGGGCAGAGGACAAACGGACTGGAGAGAGACAACAAGGCCTGCCTGAGAGGGACTCATAGATATTCATAGATATACTTAGGCTAGATAGTGTGCTAGATTGTTGTACGACAACTATATGTTGGATGTTTAACTATCTGTGATATGTAATATAAGAGAGCGCGGGTCTGTTTACCCACTGCGCCAACTGTACACTTATTGCAATAAATGTTCTAGATCCTAGCGAACAGTGTATTGTTGCCTGTATGAACCCGAACCATAATTTAGATAAGAGTAAGACCATGACAACAAGTGAAAGTGTAACATGCCACTTCGATCGATGTGCGCATGCGCAATCGCCATGGAGCATGCCATTTGCGTTACTCCATTCACAAAGACACGCTTTGCATAAAATGTTGTTTTTCATCCACATATGAAGCTATAACAGCGATGAAACTTTCCATATATATTTTAAATTGTATGCAGAATTAAAAAATACATCTATAATTGACTTACTTCGACTTAGAACACCAGAATAGTGTTACAAAGTGCACATGCCATTCCGATATATAAGCGCAAAGAGCAAAAAAACACATCTTCGCAGAAATGTTGTTTACATCACCATATGGTGATTATAAAGCAATGAAACTTTCCAGATATATTTTAAATTGTATGCAGAATTAAAAAATACATCAATAATTGATTTACTTCGACTTAGAACACCAAAAAAACAATAAAATACGGGAAGTATGAAATATAATGTTATTTATAGAAAAGGTCACGATGATGTCAACCAATCGCTGTGCGCGGAATATTAGGCATACCTTTCCTGGAAGACCCCGGATGACGTGTGTTACTGTCACGTGAGATTTTAGTGAATGAATGACGTCGAAAGAATGCATGGTAAATTAGACAGCGTTTTCCGGGACTACATTTTCAATGGCGGGACGACTCCGTACATGAATTTTGTTTTTACTTCGGGTAATGGCACGATGGAACACCCTACTTGTTGTATGTTGTAAAGTTGTAATTGTATTTACAGGTCTTGGAAACTAATTTAGCAGGTCAGGTTTCATCATAATGAGACCACCACAGAAATATAGGCATTGAAAAACCGAATCTAACGGTACCAAGATGATGCATGCATGTCAATTAGAAACGAAGATATGCATCTTTGAGTGTCGTGATCGTAAACACAGAAATTGACAGAAAAGATTCCACTGGGCATCTTTTTTTCGTGTCCGAGTCAAGGTCATAGCAGAATTTATCAAAATTTAAGTTCTTATTACTAATAAGAACATAAATTTTGATAAATTCTGACACTAATAATATTAGTGTACATATTTGAACAAACATCCTAGCAACCATACATCATTGCGATCCATTTAGTGAAATCTAACTGCTCCTGTCATCTATTTTTCCATATGATGTAATGTTATCTAATTAACATATACAAATGGCCGCTAATTAGTCGTTATGTTAATTAATTACCACGTGTATTCTTTATGTTAGCTTTAAACCATGGCAAATTGTATCTTGTATTATGTGGAAGGATGTGATGCATGTAACGAGTTATGTCCTGTTTACATATCATGCAACATGATCTAATTAGCAATTAAAAATGGCCACCATTTAATTATTATTGCAGTGATGTATGGTTGCTATTATATTCATTGTAACAAATAAAAAAAACTTCTCTTTTGCAGACTGGCCTCGTTATCAGAAGACAAAATCTGGAACATGTCAGAATTATGAATAAACTGTAACCTTGTATTCTCTTAAATTTTAGTTCTGTGCACTGCACTAAAAAAGATTAATTTGTATACATAACATACTGTCGTCAGTCAGTCGTGTGAGATTGACTCAAAAAGAAAAATGCTGAAAATTAACTAAACTGACTTCAAAAATAAGTTCTGTCATGTTAAAGTGATAGAAAATACTAACTAAAAAGTATACAGATAAATTATGAATAAACTATAACCTTGTATTCTCTTAAATTTTAGCAGTTCGAACTGCATGTTTTAAAAAGTGACGCGTGTGCCGACATTTTGGATTTCCAATCGCAAAGAGGAATTTAATATGTCCGCAAAAATAATTTTTTTCTACCAGAAGAGGAGTTAATTTTTCAATGAAACTTTCCAAATAAAATGAAAATTGGATGAGGATGCACTAAAAAAACTAATATTTACTTACAGTATGCCAAATAGCGAAATTATGTCAAAGACAAAGGTAAATTTCAACCACCTGCTGTGTGCACAATGATAGACTGACCATTTTTCCGGAAGCCGAGATGGCAATCGTTATTGTAACAAGTTATTTGAATATATCCAATTAGATACACAAAGGGTATGTTAATAGTCCATGATGTGGCGACACGACAAATCCCTTCTGCGCACACGCGGAACATGGTTTCCGGTTGAAGTCTGTTTACATTAGTGATCGATTTTCCAAATTTAAATGTACTTTGTTCAGATCTCCACTTTAATGCATGATCTGTTTAACGAGTGTTCAGATCTTGTAGATTGTCAGTAGTTTTCATCTTGGTCTACAATAATATAATATAGTCTAAAAATTATTTTGTAAGTTAAAATGCTTCAATTTGAAATTGAATTTCTTCTCTACTAAATGAGTTAATGTAAAGACTAAAGTGAAAAACTGAATTCTACCAAATGAAGAACATTTTATACATTAAGTCCTTGTCATTGGAAGTTAGAAAATGAAAGGTCTTGCATGTTACATACAACCAATATCAACACGGCTGTTAATCCTGGACAATTAATAAGCAAGCGAAAACAGCCCTGAAAGCTTTGGAGATGCAATTTTATAGAAGAATGCTGAAAATTCCTATGACAGCCAAAATGAGCAATCTGAACATTTTGAGGGTGGCTAAAGTGCAAAGACAACTTACCACAAACAGAAAGAAGCAGTCTTCATTATTTGTGGCTATATCATTAGAAGACAAAAACTGGAACATCTTGTGACAACTGGAAAGATTCGTGGAAGGAGAGACAGAGGAAGACAGTGAGAAAAAATTCTTGAGTCTTGTGTCATGGCCCTGAAAGGAGATTGTTGCGCACGTAAAAAAATCCCTTGGCAGTTGGAAATAAAAAAAGAGTAGCCTAATGGCACTGCCCGGGCAAAGTTTCGAGTTAAAAATCTACCCAAAGTATTTCAGGATTCTCGCCGATGCAACGGAGTTCGTGCATTGAGCTGAGTTTCTCCAGACTCAGGTTTGAGTTAGGAGGAAAACGGAGCACTTATGGGTTAAACCGTGTGCCGTGATGATCCAGCGACTAAACTAAACTAAACACAAACTGATACATGCCATCGAAGATCATAAGATGTGGAGAAGCATGATCTCCCATCCAGTCGGCAAGGTAGTTGATGAATGAGGGATAAATCATCATCATGTGCCATGCCGATAAGCTTGGGCAGTCATGTTTCTCCATCTGATTCGATCACCAGAGTCGTAGATTAGCTGTGTGTTCTTCTCTCAACCATGTCATGTGGCTAAGCCATCCAGGTATTTACTTCTCTGCCTTCCTCTTGTTTTCCCCTCAGTCTTATCAGTTGTCACCAAGTTCTCCAATTTATTTCTTCTCATAATGTGTCCAATAAATTGTGACTGTCTACATCTAATTTCTCTAATCAATTTATAATTTTGATTTTGTTTCTTGTAGGACGTGGTCATTGGTGTTTCTGTCTGTCAATGGTATTCTTTGTATTCTCCTCAGAAACCATATTTCCACAGCCATCAGATGTTTTTCAGCTTGACTGCTCATTGTCCATGCTTCTCATCCATACAAAAGTACAAGTTCTATGTAGCATTTCAGCACTCTTTTTCTCATTGCAAATGACATCTTTTTATTGGTCAGTATGTTTTCCATCTTGCAAAAGAATATTCCCATTTACTTGTATATTACAAGGGTGGGTCAGAAATTTATGCACCACAACTATTATCTCAGCTAATAATAAAGATAGAAGCATTAAATGTGCACCAATTTAAGCTTATTATCTCTTGAAGGTGTATACCAGATTGCACTTCTGTGAGCTTTCTAACCACGACACAAAACCATTGAAATGGCAGATGTTAATGATGTACATTACAAGCAGATGTTTGTTATAGAATTTTTTACCACAGAGAAAGAAACTGCTGTTAACATTCACAAATGTTTGCGTGCTGTTTATGGCACTCTTGCAGTCGATACAAGCAGTTAGTCCCTGGGCGAAGAGAATTTTGGTTTCTGCAAGTGGAGATGTAGAGCTGGTTTATAAACCATACTCCCCCTCTGCCGTGCGTCCACCTTGACGAGGTAGAGGGGCTTCCGCGTTCCAATGACCCCAAGAGCTATGCCGACGGTAGCACAGCTACTGGTAGGGTCACCCATGTCGGACAGGTCAAGGGAGAGGGACCAGACGAAGTGACGCACAAACCTGCTGCCTTGTAGGTAGACTGGGGACAGTCAAAGGCTAGGGAAAGCATCCCGAACAAATGCTTGTCGAAATCGGATGTACTGAGCCACAGGCTTGACAAAGAAGTGCAACGTAACTTTATCATTTCATGATGCCACAGATGAAAATTAATCATTATGGTGCTAATCCCGTGAAGTCCCATCAGGCGGTGATAGTGCCGGGCCCCCTGCCTCGAGGGGGTCCACCCATGACTACTGGTGGTCACCTTCCCCTGTGCTGTGGAGTCAAGGCACAGAGGAGTAGGTTAAGAGCTATTGACCAAACACCCCGGACTCTCAACATACTACAATGGAATGCCGAAGGAGTTTATAACAAGAAAGCCTCCCTAACACAGCGTCTTCATAAAGATAGAATAGATGTGGCATGCATTCAAGAGACACACCTCAACGCCAATCGCACATTTTCAGTCGAGGGATATCAGGCCACACGTTTCGACCGCGAAGGACACAAAGGAGGAGTTGTAATACTTACACGAAATACAATACCTTGCAGCGAAGTATCTGTGATCTCTGACAACCAAACGGAAATTATAGGTGTTGATATAATGATAAAGGACGTGAAAATAAGAATTTACAATCTGTATAGCCCGGCAGATAAGGATCTTACACTCTCAAACATGAAAATAACTGACACAAATTGCATTGTCGTCGGAGACTTTAATAGCCGTTCAGAAAGATGGGGATACCCAGATACTGACAAAAGAGGAGATGAAGTGGAGGACTGGGAAATAGACTCAAATCTCCATCTACTCAACAAAGCGGATGACACACCGAGCTTCTACTCCAGAAGATGGCTTACCACTTCTACTCCAGACTTAGCTTTCTGCACAGGAGACATCCTCCACAAAATCGATCGCCATGTGCTGGACCAATTAGCAGGTAGTGACCACAGACCAATCAAGCTTGTAATAAATATGGAGTATGTTCCACAGGAGCAAAAGCCTTTGCCCCGCTGGAATTACAAACGAGCAGATTGGGACAGATTTTCCATACTAACAGACAAATATTGTGAAAACATAAATACACGATATGGCAACATAAAGCAAATGGTGGAAAGTCTAAACAGAGCGATAATACAGGCGGCCACTGAGTCTATTCCAAGAGGAGCGAGGAAAAATTACAAACCATACTGGACTGAAGAACTACAAAGTTTGGAGGACAAAGTTGAAGATGCCAGGAAGACAGCAGAGAGAGAACAAACAATTGAAGCGAACATCTCTCTCAAAGCCATCTCAGCAAAATATAAAAGAACAGTAAATCAAACAACAAGAGATTGTTGGAGGGAAAAAACAGAAAACCTGAATTTTGACAGGGATGGAAACAAACTATGGAAACTAGTGAAAGCCATGAACAATGAAGGACCTAGAAACAAACAAATAACAATTAAACAAGGAAATGCCTTGCTTACAGGAAAAAAGGCTGCAAATGCACTAATGGAACACTATGCCAGTGCAAACCACATTGATATTACAGCCGAACAGAAGAAAGCAATCAAAGACAAACAGATACATCATAGATATACAGAGACAGCAGCAGAATATATGATGGCAAATCTAACAATGGAAGAAATGGAACAGGCAATGAATACCCTAAAAAAGAAGACATCACCAGGAAAGGATGGAATCACAAATGAAATGCTAATAGGACTAGGCACTAAGGCAAAAAAGAAACTACTAGCAGTCCTAAATTACAGCTGGAAGAGGGGAATAGTCCCACAGGCATGGAAGGAAGCTATACTAATACCAGTCCCAAAGAAAGGAAAAGACCTGGAAGAACCAAATGGCTATCGACCTATCAGTCTTCTTAGCTGTGTAGGAAAATTAATGGAACGCATTATCAATGGCAGGCTAACATGGCATCTGGAAGAAAACCAACTCTTAACACCTCACCAAGCAGGATTCAGAAAGTACAGATCCACTGAAGATCAAATAACCTATATAGCTCAGGAAATAGAGGATGCCTTCCAAGAGAAAAAGCACACACTAGCGGTCTGGATAGATTTAGAAAAAGCATTTGATAAAGTATGGAAGGAAGGACTGAAAGTAAAACTGCAAAAAATGCATGTTTGTGGGAAAATGTACAAATGGATCAGCCACTACCTTGAGAACAGAACTGCCAGGACAAAAGTACAAGGACAAACCAGCAAAATGATGCTGTTGGAGCAAGGTGTCCCCCAAGGAGGAGTTCTTTCACCAACATTATTCCTAGCATATATAAACGACATCACGGAAAATTTTCCAGCCAGAGTACACACATCATCCTTTGCAGATGACCTAGCCATATGGACATCTGAAGAATATATTAGTACAGCTAACAGCAGAATACAGCAAGCCCTATTAGCGCTAGAGGACTGGTCAAAATCATGGCTAGTGAAGATAAGTGAGGAGAAAACAACATGCACAGTATTCTCCCTCTCAACTAAAACTCAGCAACCTAAGCTGGTATTGAATGGAAAAATATTGCGCCATGAAGAAAATCCAAACTATCTAGGAGTCACCTTTGATCGTCGCCTGACATGGAAGACACAGGTTGAGAAAAATCGAACAAGAGCAAGGCAAAGAATGGCAATCATGAAAAAGCTTGCTGGTACAACGTGGGGAGCAGATGAGAAAGTTCTCAAGAAGTTATATACTGGACGGGTGAGGCCAGTACTGGAATATGGCATTGCAGCTTGGGCAACAGCAGCTAAGTCAAACTTTAACAAAATAAGCAGAGTCCAAAATCAAGGAATGCGAATCATAACTGGAAGCCTGAAGACAACGCCTATTAATGAACTAGAAAAGATCACTTGTTTACAACCAATGCAGGATAGAAGAGATAGCAGAGCCCAGCAACAAGCTGAAAAATTTAGAAGATTGACAGACCACCCTATGTATAAAAGGTTTAGTGGTTTTGGAAAGGGAAGACTGAAGCGTAGCAACTTTGTAGAAACTGCAAAACGAAAGATTAGGGCAGATCCCATACTTAACATATCAACAGTCAAACCCATTTACAATGCAGACAAGTTCCCAGCTTGGAGACAGCAGCTACTGCCTGAGATGATAGAAAACATTCCTGGTATTGAGAAAAAGAACACTCAGCATGAAACCGAAAGAAGAGAAATAACCCTAAACTACATAAAAGAACATTACCCAAGCAGCAATTGGACCCATGCATATACAGATGGATCAGCCAAAAATTCAGTAGAGAATGGAGGAGGAGGAATTCTCCTAAATTTAAAAAATGGAGTGAAAAAAACACATTCAGTGGCAACTGGAAAGTTTTCAAGTAACTTCAAAGCGGAGGTAGAGGCTCTGAAAACTGCAGCAGAAATGCTCTTGATGGAGGAAAATAAAGAGACGCAAATAGCTATCTTTACAGATGCAAAGTCAGCTGTCTCAATACTGAAGAGCAATAACAGCACAGAAATAGCTGACCTAAGAGCAGCACTCCATGGTCTATGCCAGAAATCCAAAAAAGTTGTAATACAGTGGATACCATCACATTGCAGTATACCTGGAAATGAAGAGGCTGACAGACTGGCAAAAGAGGGCGGACGACTACCACAGCCTGACATAGACATAACCTATAATGAGGCAAAGAGGTTGATAAAAAGCACTTATAGAACCAAATGGGAATCAGAGCATCCAGGCCACCAGAAGGATGATGCATATTACAAGCTCAACCGAAGAGAACAAGTAGCAATCTTCAGACTCCGCACAGGACACAACAGGTTGAAATACCACTTGTTCAACAAACTAAAGATAGGAGATACAGATGAATGTAATTGTGGAACTGGTAAAATGACAGCTAAACATTTGCTGCAAGAGTGCCCAATATATGCAGAACAGAGAAAGATATTTTGGCCCACACCTGCTTCATTCGAGGACAAGCTCTATGGAGATATCAACAAGCTCAAGTCGACTGCAGCTTACTTTAACTGTATTCAGGTTGACATTTAAATGTACATGAAGAAGTATTTAGACTGCCACACTTCATTACCACAGGCATGTCGGTTACACAAGCCTCCCAGAGGCATGAAATGGAATATTGCTTGGATAGCAAATCCATTACGTGGAAAGTCCGAATCGAAAGCTCACTGTGTGGGCTTCAAAAAAGGTGGAAAAAGTGTCCTAGTGGCACAAAATGGAATATTGCTTGGATAGCAAATCCATTACGTGGAAAGTCCGAATCGAAAGCTCACTGTGTGGATGTCATCTGCAAACTGCATTCTTCTGGCTTCTGGAAGAACAGCCTATGGTGAACGGAAGGCCCAATATACGGAAGTGAGGCTAAGCAGCCATGTGCAGGACGTGACGATTCCTTGGGTGAGCCCAGTACCAGAGCGGTGTGTGATGGCTCTGCAATTATGGAAGCCTCCTTGGATGGCGGGGAATGCCCATGGTCTGCCCCTGCCTTCCCTTGAGGGCTGACCAGGATGCCTTTGGCTGTTCTATATGGGCCAGCTGGGATGGGAGATAACACCACAACAGTGAGAGTCTAACGTCCAAAGAAACCCCCGGGAAGGTTAACCTGGTCAACAAATGCCCGCAGAAGTCGGATGTGTTGGCCTAACGGCGCAAGAACGCAGCTCTGCTGTAAACAGGCACAACGCAATCACGTCCGAAAAAAAAACTCCGGATGAACGAAGAAGAAGAAGAAGAAAACCATACTCTGGACATTCTGCCACAGCCACCTGCCGGATCATGTTGGAACGTGGTGACATCGTGATTCACAGAGATAGGCAAATCACAAGTCAACAATTGTCCATGCAGCTTTCATTAAGCAAAGGTAGTGCCATTGCAATTTTTAAAAACCTGGAATATTCAAAGGTTTGTGCAAGATGGGTTCCTCAAGCTCTCACAGAGCACCTTCAGGCCCAAAGGAAATTAATTTGTTCGAATTGTTGCAACATGTGAGACTGATGGGAATGTTTTTTTATCAAACATTGTGAGAGGAGACAAAACTTGGGTTCATCATTTTGAGCTGGAGACAAAAAGACAGTCAGTGGAGTGGCATCATCCTCAATCACTAGCGAGGAAAAAATTCAAAACAACTCCATCAGACGGTAAAGTCATGTTCATGGTTTTTGGAACTTTGATGTGGTTATTTTCATGGATCTGCTGCCAAAAGGTGGAACCATCAATTCAGAAATTTACATAAAACACAAAACTCAATTATCGTTACTGCAGTGTTAGGTCTCACAAGTATCAAGAGCAGCTGTTTCTCCTTCATGACAACGCACATCCTCACACAAGTTTGCCAACAAGGGATACAAGCAACAAAATGTGGTGGAATGTACTGCCCCATCCACCTTACAGTCCAGACCTGGCACCATCTGATTTCCATCTTTTCAGTTCCCTTATGAATGCTATCAGTGGGACAAAATTTGAAGGCAGTGAGGGAGTGATTAATGCAGTGAAGAAATGGCTACGAGAACAGGACAAAATGTAGTACAGATCTGGGATAGATGCTCTTGTTTCAAGATGGTGTAAAGCTGTTAAATTTGATGCTGATTATGTTGAGAAGTAGAAATGTTTGCTGCATGCACATGTGCATGAACATTGTGACTAAATTTCATTTGTATGTTATTAACGGTTAAAGAGATAATAATTGTGGTGCATACATTTCTGACCTACCTTTGTACATTGTGGTATTTCCTAGTGACTACCATAATCTGTGTCTTCTTACATTTTAATTCTAACCCTAGTTGTTCACCCTAGCTGTTCACTGTGTGCATCAGCCACATCTACTAATTGTTGCAGATCCTGCTTATTGTCTTCAATCAATACTGTAAAATCCGCATATCTAATGTTATTGATGTTACGTCCCCCAATGGTGACTCCTCACATATCTTCTACATTTCTGAAAATATTTTCACTGTATAGGGAAAAAAAGGATCTGGAAACATTACACATCCCTGTCGCACACCTCTCTTAATAGGCTGATATTGACCTACTTCATTATCAATATTTTTAGCTTGTTGTTTCCAATATATGTTTTTCACAAATCTAAGATCTTTCCCATCAATTTGTAGATCAGCAAGCATCTTCATCATGTTGACATGTCATACTTTATCGAAAGCCTTGAATGAGTGATTAGTGAATATAGTTAATTATATTCCTTTGCCATAAGACCTTAATGCTGTTTAATCTCTGCCTTGCTATTGCAACTCTCCTCCCTGTAGCATTTATTTCTTAACCCTTTACCGGGCAAAACGCCCGAGAACGTTTTTACCCCGGAATGGGCAAACCGTCCGAAAGCGTCCGTGACTATTATGCATTGTAAAAACGTGATCTCTCGGCTTTCCGGGACTTCCGATTGTCTACTTTCAGTTTTGCCAATAGCTTGACAACGTGGCCGCCATTCGCAAGCATGTACTTTAAATTTGAACATATTTTTTAAATAGTCTTTGGGGGTTTTACACTTTGTATTTAAAAATGGATTTTGACGATTCTTCAAGTGATAGTGGAGATTTCGCTGAGTTCATTCTAAGTGACATTGAAAGGCATGAAGTTAACTATTAATCAGAGCTAGATATCAGTGATCAGCGTTACTTTGCGTAAGCAGTCATGAGTCGGACTTTAAAGAAAGTGATTCTGATTCTGAAAATGTGTTTGTAAATTGCCGTATAAATGACTATCACAAACAATATGTTGTATTTTGTAAATGTTTATGTTCACGTATGGATTACCGGAACATTCACATGAGTAAAATAATCTGCATGCTTTTTACTTCATTTTGTTTTTTTATTTGAGTAAAATTGGTTGACTAATACCTTTTATGTGATGATTTTACTAACGTAGCCTGAAATTTTACTGAACATCAAAGTTCCTCTTGCCCGTTCAAGGCTACAAAACAACAGACAAACGTCTGCCCAGTATTGGGTTAAAGTCTATGTTGTCAATCACTGGCTTCTGTGGTGAAGGGAGTTATGGACAATTTGTAATACTTCATATTGTGTTCGAAAGACAGCTGCAGGGTAATTAGCAGAAGATCCCCTTGCATTGGTTTTTTCACAATGGTGTGAGTGCCGGTCGTTAAGAAAGCATTGGCAAATTACTGAATGTAAAACTTGCCAAGAAATCACAAACAGCCAAACAATGCTGGGATTGACTGTGATGTCCTGTTAAAGATATGCAAATTGACTTTTAACATGGTTAATTATGGAGCCAGGATATTCACATTTTCAGCTGATCAACACCAGCAATCAAATGAAAGTAATATTTTTGAGAACATGCATCTTTCCTATGGCAACACACAGATTGGGTCATTTCACAATTACTAAAGTAGATGTGATAGATTATACTTACAGTTACATCAGGTGCTATAGTAAATGTTCACTTTATTGACTAAGTTTTAAACAGTTTATTATAATATGTTGCAGGCCACTCTAATGTTTAACTAAATGTTCACTTTTGTGTGTTTCAGAAATACACCACTGTTGTCAGACTGGTGACTTCCTATTTCACATAAGTGCAGCCACAAATAGAGAAGATGGCATCTGATAACATTAAATTGAAGTTTGTGATACAAGAACTTCCAGATGTGTTCTGTGATTACAAAACTCATGCCAGATTCAATAACATAGTAGGCATTTAAGGTTGTTGCAGCCTTTAAGACATGGCAAGACACACAGACACAGGATCAAGAGTGACTTAAAATAAAATAATTCTCGCTCACCATGAACAAATATCACTTGATGATAGTGGGATTAAGAATGGTTATATAACTTCAGTAAACCATGAGGAATGTGATCGATTATCAGAGAGCGTGTCATCTACCAATGGAATTAACACTAAAATAAGGTGTGTGGCTAATGAGACTAGTGAATTAAAATCTGTAGAACCACCAGTGACACGTACACAGATCTCTGAGAAGTCTCTAGATTATCATGATAGTCTTACCAGTTGTATTCATGAAAGAATAGAAACAGAAGATGCACAATACACGTCTGATGTTTTGATTCAATTGTTGGAGTATACAGATATTTAAACAGAAAGATAAGAACAAACACAGAATGACAACTTACAAATGTGATGATTGTGGTGCATCTTTTGCTGTGATGGGCAGACTGAAGCGCCACAAGAGAACACACACAGGAGAGAAACCTTATAAATGTGATGATTGTGGTGCATCTTTTCCTTATTCTAGCAGTTTGAAGGTGCACATAAGAACACACACAGGAGTTAAACCTTACAAATGTGATGATTGTGGTGCATCATTTACTACTTCTGCTAAAATGAAGCTTCATAAGAGAAGACATACAGGAGAAAAACCTTACAAATGTGACGTTTGTGTTGCATCTTTTTGTTATGCTGGTGGGCTGAAGCTGCACAAGAGAACACATACAGGAGAGAAACCATATAAATGTAATCTGTGTCATTTATCTTTTAATTATGGTTACAATCTGAATCACCATAAAAGAATACATACAGGAGAGAAACAGTACAAATGTGATGATTGTGGTGCATCTTTTTCTCAGTCTGGCAATCTGAAGCGCCACAAGAGAAAACATACAGGAGAGAAACCCTACAAATGTGATGATTGTGGTGCATCGTTTGCTCAGTCTTCCAATATTAAGCGCCACAAGAGAACACATTCAGGAGAAAAACCCTACAAATGTGATGATTGTGGTGCATCTTTTGCTGATTATGGCAGTTTAAAGGAGCACATAAGAATACACATAGGAGTTAAACCTTACAGATGTGATGATTGTGGTGCATCATTTACTTATGCTAACAGCATGAAGCGCCACAAGAGAATACATACTTGAGAGAAACCTTACAAATGTGATGATTGTGGTGCATCATTTACTCAGGCTGGCAGTTTGAAGGAACACAAGAAAACACAGGAGAGAAACCTTACAAATGTAATGATTGCAGTGCATTTTTTCCTTATGCTACCAGCCTGAAGCTCCACAAGAGAACACATACAGGAGAGAAGCCCTACAAATGTGATGATTGTGGTGCATTGTTTCCTTATGCTACCAGCCTGAAGTTCCACAAGAGAACACATACAGGAGAGAAGCCCTACAAATGTGATGATTGTGGTGCATCATTTTCTCACATTAGCAATTTAAAGGGACACATAAGAACACACAGAGGTGTTGATCCATACAAATGTGATGATTGTGGCACATCTTTTACTTGTATTGACAAACTGAAACAGCTCAAGAGTACACATTTGTGAGAAATATGATTTTAGTGGTGTAGCATTTGCCCATGTTGAATTTGTGTGTGTAACAATTAATCATATAAACAAGAGAAGGCGTACACTTAGGATGATTGTGGTGCATCTTTTACTAAAGCTGACTATATAAAGTACCTAATGAGAACACCAGACAAAACCTTATAAATGTGCTGATTGTGGTGTGTTGTTCATTCATGCTGGCTCATTGATGTACCATGTGAGAAGACTAACTTGAGGGACACCTTGCAAATGTGTCAATTTTGGTGATTATTTTCTTTGATATGACTTCCTGAAACACAAAAGAACACATGCAGTACAGAACTTTTGTACATGTAATGATTGCAGTGCATAATTTACTCAAGTTGTCACAGGAGAATGTGGTGCATTAGACAGCAATTAGCCTACAGTCTTGTTGGATTGCGCTTCCCTCTTCACTCTTCCATCTTCACTTGTGTTCATGAACTTCTGAGAGATGTATATTTACCCGGGACTACCACAAGATCTGCAATGTCATCACTTGTGCAATAAAATGTTTACCCAAGCAAGGTTGCAAGTATTGATGCACCAGGGATTGGAAGGATACTGGCATTTGCAGATGATGCCCTTGCATATAGGCAGGGGAGAGACAGGATGCTGATAGCTCACGAGTTGCAGGAGACAGTAAACAAAGTGATCATTTAGTGTACAGTGATGGGTAGTGTCATTAACCCAGATAAGACATCTGTGTTTTGGTGCTCTCAAGACAATAGGATTGTTAAGGCTGACATCCCAGCTCTGTAATGTGTTAGGGGTGGATGGCTGCTAACTCACTGCAATCAGTATATCAATTATGTTTCCAGATGTTGTCTCTTGAAGAATGTCTGCTGTCCACGCAGACCACTAGAAGATATAGACTATTTTCTCACTGTACCTTCTAATCTAATCCAACAAAAGAACTGGACAACTTCAGATGAAAATTGATCTCAAAAGCTATGAAGGCAAGTCCCTGCAGGCTGGCTCATCATTGAGCCGATGAATATACTAGATCTGTCCTGGTCAATGAACTGTCCAGAATGAGCACAGACACATCCACCTTGTACAGTCTTCCACTGGTGATGTTAGGGTGACCATAAGATCACAGACACATCCACCTTGTACAGTCCTCCACTGGCACTGTTGGGGTGACCTGGGTCCTCATATACTTAATTAGGTTGATGGTTCACAAGTGCATTTTTCTTGGAGACTCCTGGGGTCATCGCTAAGCTATGGAGTTTTTCCTTTGTCTGATGCTTTTGGTAGGCCATCCTGCGGAAAGAGACTGGGCCATGTGGGATAACACCTGGTGCAATGAAGTCGATCCTCTAAACTTTCAAGACTGTTTAAAGGTTGATGGAAATCTGGTGGAAGGCTGTCGAGCCTCCCTCTTGATATTGTGAAAGGTGTAGCTGACTCCCGTTCTGCAGAATCTTACTGTTATGTATATATTACCATGTTTGATTGGCTGGTGTGACTAGGCATTGAAGAGGTATCAACACATGATGCCCGGCTTGACTTCATTGTGATACTTCTGGAACCGTTTCTGTCACTGGACATTGAGCTGGAGTGTTGCTAGTTGACTGGAATTCCCCTGGTTGTTCACCAGTAGTTTACACTACACTGGAATTGGTTGATCGTTGACTTGAAGTTGGCTGGTACCATACCTGTTGTATAAAGAAAATGATGAAATAGATTTTGAAAGTCGACTTCAAGTTTGACTAGTACCATACCACTTGTATATCACAAATGATGAGTTATCCTTTGAAAGTCGAATTGAAGTTGGCTGGTACCATACCAGTTGTATATATAAAATGATGAAATAGATTTTGAAAGTTGACTGTAACCATATCAGATGTTTATAAAATGATGTAATATTGTGAACGTCAACTGGGAGTTGACTGATGTTTCCTCACTTCAGGAAAATAACCCTAAATAAGGTGGGTACCTTTTAATAGAGAATGTAACTCCTCCATTGTTCACACCGTAGATCAACAGTTGTGTGTTTCACAATGTTGTGTTTTATACTACAGTATCGTGGAATGATCCTCTCTTGGCAGGGTCCGGATGTAAACTCTCATGGCGGTCTAATCCGGATTTTATGAGCGTATCAAAACCTTCACCTATTTTTGCACGGGACAATTCCACTTTTCTTATTTCCATAGGTCGTTAGCATAGAACAAAGCGTGGAACATAGAATTTAGAGCTATCTTGGTTCTACATGTAGGGAAATCGTGGCTTACCAGAATCACAAAGATGAGCAAAATTTCATCCATCTTTCGTGAGGCACGGACAATCTCCCCCTCCAGATCTGTTGGATTTGTCCCCCGGGCCTCCTGTAACAGAGTTAGGAATAGGAAGAAGGGGCAACGAGGTGTGCATAGTCAATAGGGAAATAGGGCACGGTCAAGCACCATAATATGGGGTAGTTAGGATGGGTCGTGAGATGACGAGGATCTTGGAAACAAGGTCAGTTGTGAACGACCCATCTTACGAGATGGACGTATGATTGAACTGGGCAACATCTGGCTTGATTCTGAATAAAGTAATATGAAGCCAGAACCGTCTTGGAGTTGTTGATAGTTCACCGTTACTTCGCTGTACTGTTACACTCCCCCAATTCCAGAAAGGGTGGAAATATTGTTGGGGATGTGTTGGGAAGACCAGAACCTGCTTGGTTTCGTTACAAGCTATCACAATAAATGACAGATATGTTGAGAGAGGGAAGGAATTACCCTTGACAGAAGCCTGTCATTCAGGGATCATATAGAAGGAATTGTTACAAGAACTAAGAAGGGACTTGGTGCGCTGAAGGTCATAGCAGCAATGGACATGGAGGAAAGAATGTTGATCATACTCTGTCAACATCTGATTCTCTCAGTAACTGAGTATGGATTGTGACAGCTCACAGTGTCAAAGAGTTAGTTGGTGAAACTAGAACACATACAGAAGGAAGCTATTCAGGTGATATTGGGAAGCCCAAGGAACACACTGGTAGTGTATATGTGATACATCCTAGCTCTACCCAGGAATGCAGACAGGTCCAAAGTGCTGCAAGTTAAATCATATCTCTGAGTGGCTGCAGACAACCAACACCCGCTGCATGAAGCCCTGGACACAGTTAAGGGCTACAGGCTTATAAGAGAGAAATCATGGATGGCTCAGGCAGAGGACACTATCAGAGAAGTGTGTATGCCTGAGAACATTGGGAGAGGAGAACAAGTCAGAAATGTGCAGGGTCATAATTACATTGAGCCAGGAATGCAGGGATTAGCCGGCAGGCTGCGCTGAATGGGAGGTGTAACAACTGATTCACAACAGTTCGCACCCAGCTGAGTTAAATCTTCTGCATAGATTACTCTGCTAAGAGGCAAAAGAATGGCTGGGGATCCATAGAAAAGATTAATGGTTGAGCTAAGTACGGGAGAACCTGGCATATCTTTGTCTTCTTCTGCGTTCATCCAGAATATTTGTTGGGCATAATTGCACTGTTCCTGTTTACAGCAGAGCTGCGATATTTGCGCCGTTTGGCAGACGCATCAACTTCTGCAGGCATTTGTTGACATGGTTACCTTCCCGGCAGCCTGGCATATGATACCATGACATCTAGTCTGAGAATGGAGGTGGAGGCAGTCATGACGTTCTGATGGCTGGAGCACAAATGACACAAGTATGGCATGATTGTAAAATGAGTCATACAGTATACTGAGAAAGGTGAAGACAGGCATGCTTCAATTAACAAATCAAAGATAGGGAGCTTGGATCTTGTCCATAGGACATGCTGGTGTGGTGGGAAACGAGCAGGTGGACAGATTGGCTGGGTCTGCATGGATGGCTGGGTCTGCATGGATGGCTGGATCTGCATGGATGGCTGGATCTGCATGGATGGCTGGGTCTGCATGGATGGCTGGGTCTGCATGGATGGTTGGGTCTGCATGGATGGCTGGGTCTGCATGGATGGCTGGATCTGCATGGATGGCTGGGTCTGCATGGATGGCTGGGATATTGGTGCACTGTGGGATCTTGTGTATAGTGTAGAACAGATCAACTATCATAGCCTGGAGAGAATGGAGCAGCTGGCAGTGACCAGAGGATCTTGTGTATAGTGTAGAACAGATCAACTATCATAGCCTGGAGAGAATGGTGCAGCAGGGAGTGAGTGACCAGAGGATCTTGTGTATAGTGTAGAACAGATCAACTATCATAGCCTGGAGAGAATGGTGCAGCAGGGAGTGACCAGAGGATCTTGTGTATAGTGTAGAACAGATCAACTATCATAGCCTGGAGAGAATGGTGCAGCAGGGAGTGAGTGACCAGAGGATCTTGTGTATAGTGTAGAACAGATCAACTATCATAGCCTGGAGAGAATGGTGCAGCAGGGAGTGACCAGAGGATCTTGTGTATAGTGTAGAACAGATCAACTATCATAGCCTGGAGAGAATGGTGCAGCAGGCAGTGACCAGAGGATCTTGTGTATAGTGTAGAACAGATCAACTATCATAGCCTGGAGAGAATGGTGCAGCAGGGAGTGACCAGAGGATCTTGTGTATAGTGTAGAACAGATCAACTATCATAGCCTGGAGAGAATGGTGCAGCAGGGAGTGACCAGAGGATCTTGTGTATAGTGTAGAACAGATCAACTATCATAGCCTGGAGAGAATGGTGCAGCAGGGAGTGACCAGAGGATCTTGTGTATAGTGTAGAACAGATCAACTATCATAGCCTGGAGAGAATGGTGCAGCAGGGAGTGACCAGAGGATCTTGTGTATAGTGTAGAACAGATCAACTATCATAGCCTGGAGAGAATGGTGCAGCAGGGAGTGACCAGAGGATCTTGTGTATAGTGTAGAACAGATCAACTATCATAGCCTGGAGAGAATGGTGCAGCAGGGAGTGACCAGAGGATCTTGTGTATAGTGTAGAACAGATCAACTATCATAGCCTGGAGAGAATGGTGCAGCAGGGAGTGACCAGAGGATCTTGTGTATAGTGTAGAACAGATCAACTATCATAGCCTGGAGAGAATGGTGCAGCAGGGAGTGACCAGAGGATCTTGTGTATAGTGTAGAACAGATCAACTATCATAGCCTGGAGAGAATGCTGCAGCAGGGAGTGACCAGGGGATCTTGTGTATAGTGTAGAACAGATCAACTATCATAGCCTGGAGAGAATGGTGCAGCAGGGAGTGACCAGAGGATCTTGTGTATAGTGTAGAACAGATCAACTATCATAGCCTGGAGAGAATGCTGCAGCAGGCAGGACTCTGAAGAAAGATCAGTGGACACAATCAGATGGCAACTGGTACCATTAGTAATGGGACTCTTCACTGGCTATTGAAGGTGAGGATGGACACATACAGGAATGTTGTGATGTTAGTTCTTGACTCAACTGCATATGAGAGAGAAACTGTATGAATGTGTTATGTCATTTCCTCAGTTCAACCGTGTGAACTGTGAAAGTGAACACATACAAGAGAGAAACTATGGTTCCATCTCATGAAGTGAGGTTTCACCAAGGGAGTTCAGATTATCATTTCGTGGTTCATTCACATTATCTTTGCCTATTCCATGTGTATTTGTAGATCTAATTGTTGTGACCCCCAGTAAGAGTGTTTATATTGCATCTGCTTGTGTGTGTGAAACATGAGGACAATGTATTCAGAAAAATTTATATTGTCAGGCCTCCATGTCAGATTCTATTGAACTCCATTTCTGGTGGCAGATATTGTTGTCTTCATAATCCAGTCTATAGTCAGTAAGAACAGCTATTGTTGTCTTCATAGTCCAGTCTATAGTCTAATAAAGGTAACAAAAGGCATCACTGGGTCACTCATGTTCTTGTTTCATATGCATCTGTTAGCTTCTCCTTATGACAAACTTTGCATTTCATGTCTTTATGTGTTGTCTTTATTAAGTTAATCATTTTCCATGATGGGATCCCATGTTTCTTATTTGCTTAAGTCAAATTTATGAAAAGTCACAATACAACACATATAGGAGAATAACCTTACAAGTGTGGTTGTTGTGTTGCATCTTTTACTCAAGCTTGCATTCTGAAGTACAACATAAGAACACATGTAGAAGAGTGTAGAGATTGTGATATGTGATGAGATTTAATTGGTTGTTGAGTGTTGAGTTCGTATTTACAACTATCTATAGTTTGGCTTGATGGTACATGAGTGGCCTGTATGACAGCATAAATGCCTTGAAAGGGTGAGCTGGAAGAAACATAGATAAAATATATTTGACATGGGATTACCCAGCAATTCATCATTCGGTGGGGAGTCTTTAAGTTAGCAACAGAAGGAAAGTAATAGTAAATTAAGTCAATGATCCCTTTCACATACAGTCAGGTAATGTGGGCATATGGTGCTAGACACATATTTGTATAGACAATTGGCACTCCCAGGTCATGTGGTCAATGTCACACCAACTGCCTTTACTTCCCAAGTCATTTTCTGGCACCCATTTTTGACTGGATCAATCTGGAAGCCCAGGTCAATGTTCACATCCACATTGAATTTGAACCCATGATTACCGGCTCGGCAGGCAAGTATCTAGCCACTATTCTACTGGGACTCCCACAGGAGATTGGTGAGCCCAAATGCTCATGTAGTTTGCTATTTGTGACAGACCAATGAGTGTTGTGTCCTAGATACTAGAATAGTTTTAACAATGTGTTCTAGGTCATTGTTCTTATTTATGCATATTGAGGAATGTGTTAGTAGAATAAATGAATATATGACTGACACTGTTGTTCATTGATGTGTAGAGTGCCAGAATTGTTGCCAGGAATGTTTCAAGGACAAATCTTTGACATTTTACAATAGTAGCACTCTGACAGAGCGGAACTTAATAGTTGTGATCATTATTATGCCTTTGTAATAAAGCATTCAATCTGAAACACTCACATGTTTATCGAATACATCCTAGAGACAGGTTTTGATCATTGATATTCTGAAAAACAAGAACGCCGTACATTCAACACAGGTAACACATTGAGATATTGGTAGGTGCAGCCACTTTTGTTTTGACTGACACTTGAGAGCTAATCTAGTTAAGATAGGGCTAACGCTGCACAAAAGTTATGAGTGCACTTCACAACGTGATGTCGTGGTGGTATTTTTGAATGGACAATTCGGATGGGGATATCATGACGAGATCATATGAATAGCGACGATATCCTGCAAGTGTTGTGCATTATGTGTCGTACGTTCGAACTGTCTCTCTATGTTCATATTAGCAATGGTAATACAGGCTAGTATGATTGCCTGCTGACCGAGATACTAGAATAGTTTTCATGTGTTTGAATCCCCATTGACATAGACTGCGTGTATTTCTTAGCATTTTAAAATGAAAATGCTGGCTCCAGAGAAAATTTGGCTGGCTCCTGAATTATGCTTAGATTTTCCTACCCTGGATGTGGGCATTTTCTCATTGATTTGGCTTTTATGTTGACATGGCTTTAAATCATTATCAGGAAACATCCTGTAAAATAAAGCAATGAATTGTGACATTTTTAACCTAATTGTTGTGACCTTTCATCAAACGTGATTAGTTTATACTGCATCTGATTACGTGTGTGTGACAGGAGGGCCACGTCATCATCAAAGTTCAGATCACAAGTTGCTTTCTTAGAATCCATTGAATTCCATTTCTGGCGGTAGTTGTTGTTGTCTTCATATGTTAGTTAGTCTATAATTCAGGATAAATAATAATGATGACAAAAGGCATCCCTGCCATACTCCTAGTTTTTATTTCAAATGTATCTGTCTGTTTTTCCTCATGAAAAACTCTACATTTCATTATCTTCATTTGTTGCCCTGATTAAGTTAGTGATTTTCTGTGGAATTCCCTTGTGATGGTTGGATGGAATATGTTATCATTTTTGTATCATTATTGTTACTGTTTATTTATATCAATGTACTGCTGACTTGATTATATGGGTGAGTTTTTTCTTTGGGATGTGTGCGTGTGCATCTCTGCTTCTTGTGAAGCCTGTTCCATATTGATGGGGGATTTGAACACAATCCTGCATACCACATTCGAAACACAGCTGCAGGTGATTTGGAAACAAACCGCCTGCTGTTGGATTCTATACAATGGTATGACTATGAGTGCTGGCCATTCATAAATCAATGGCAAACTACTGAACGAAACAGACATTATAAACAGCCAAAAACTGCTGCAGTTGAATGCTGCATCCTGTAAAGGATATGCAACAAACTTTTTTCTTATGGAGAGATTTTGATCTAGAACAGCAGAAGAGTGTGATGCATTGTTGGAGGCTCTCCGGTGTGAACTATTGGCAGTATTGGTAGTCATGCTGCAGGAAAGGAAAATAAACCGACGTTAACAAGATATTTCGTTTGTTGGTAACTGTTTTTCAAGTTTGAAGACTTTCATGATGTATAGTTTGACACGACGTGAAGTAAAAAACAACATTTACAGCCCATTAACGGTCATGTTGACATGATAAGGATGTTTGATGATCTACAAATTGATGGAAACGACCTCAGACTTTTTAACACCATATATTGCAAACAACAAGTTGCCATAAGAATTGATAATGAAGTAGGTCAATATCAGCCTATTAAGAGAGGTGTGAGACAGGGACGTGTAATGTCTTCAGATCTTTTGTCCCTGCACAGTGAAACTATTTTCAGAAACATAGAAGATATGGAAGGAATCAACATTGGGGGATGAAGCAACAATAGCATTAGATGTGCAGATGATACAGCCTTGATTGCAGACAATGAACAGGACCTGCAACATTTAGTAGCTGCGGTTGTTGTACACAGTGAATAACTAGGGTTAGAATTGTAAGAAGGCAAAAATTATGGTCGTCACTGGAAAGAAGGAATTACCACAATGTAATATACAAATAAATGGGCATATTCTTCAACAAGTGAATCGGTAAAGTTATGTAGGAACAGTCATAACATCTGTTGGGAGATGCCTTGAAGAGATTAGAACAAGAATTGCCATTGCGAAGGTAGCCTTTTGCAAGATGAAAAACATACTGACCAATAAAACAAATATCAATTGAAACGAGAAAAAGAGTGTTGAAGTGCTACATAGAACCTGTACTTTTGTATGGATGTGAAGCGTGGGCAATGAGCAGAAAAGCTGAAACATATATGATGGCTGTGGAAATGTGGTTTCTGCGCGAAATGCAAAGAAATGCAGAGAGGTCTTTGAGCCTAAGGAATTAAGACCGCCTGGTTAGTGCAGTCGCCGCGAACTGTGCAGGTTAGGATTTTCTTTTTGCTCCTGACAGAAAAAAATCCCACACCTTACCGAGGGATCGAACCCGGGTTTCCCGAAGGCAAAAAAAAATTCGTTTAGAAAGCCTGTGATCTGGCATGTGAGTCAAGTGACCAGCCCAGCGAATCTAGTTCTTCATTAGTAGCTTCCTAAGGCAGACTGTGTGGAAGTGATTTAATTTCCTAGCGTGTCGCTGATAAACAGGTCAGGCTTCAAAAGCATATAGCAGTGTGGATAATAAATACAACTGATTTGTAGACTATCAGTTTTGTTTGCAAGCTTATTCCATTTCTGTCCCACACATTCTTGTACAGTCTGCCAAAGGCCGCGCTGGCCTTGGAGATTCTTGCTTTCACTTCGTCATCAATTGTGGTAGCTTGGGACACAGTGCTGCCAAGATGCGTGAATTTCTCCACATCACTTAGTCTATGACCATTCACTTTGATATTCAGCTCGGTGTGATTAGTCCATGGAGCTGGCTGGTACATAAGTACAGTCTTCTCCAAGTTGATATTGAGCCCAAAGTTGGCACAGGCATATGAGAAAGCTAAAACATTGTGTTTCATGTCTGCCTCTTTGCTGGCATATAGAGCGCAATCATCAGCAAACAGCAGCTCTCTGGCGGTGTCGCTGTTAGTTTTGGTTTTGCCTTTCAGCCTTCTGAGATTAAACAACTTTCCATCTATGCGGTAGTTGATGTATATTCCAATGTCGTTGTTCTTGAAGGTATTTGTCAGCATAAATGAAAACATGAGGCTGAACAGTGTAGGTGCCAGGACACAGCCTTGCTTCACTCCATTGAAGAAAGGCAGGGGCTCAGACTATTCACCATTTTCCTGTACTCTTGCCTGCATACCATCATGAAATAGCCGCACTATTTGGACAAACTTTCGTGGACAGCTATATTTCGCCATAATCTTCCACAGTCCTCTGCTGAGTGTATCAAAGGCCTTAGTAAGATCAATTTAAGTGGAGAACATTTCATAGTTTTATTCCTGACATTTCTCTTGCAATATTGGCGACCTATTGCACCTATTGACGACATCAATAGGTGTACCGACAATGAGCTAGAGAAACTGTAGTATGTCCACATTTGTTTGCCTTCATTCACGATCAATTATTCTGAAAACTGTCTTTTGCATCGTTATGAAATTTTTCCAGCCGTCTTATATTTACCCCCACCCAAGGAATGTCTTTGATAGGTCCAAAAACAACTGAAATCATTGAAAGCGGCGACATTCCTTTGATGTTTTGCTTAACAACTAGTTATTTCTCGCTAACAAAGTTATTTTTACGGCAATGCAAATTCTGATGACACACAAAGGCGTATCCGGATTCGTATGGGAGTGGGTGCAATGAAAGATCTAGCTTAAAATCGACAGGGTCGGCTGCATTGCACCGGGTTTTTATCCCATATGGCTCAGTTTCTTTCCGCAGCGCGGAAAGCGTCGCACAAAGCACGAACTCCGTAGCTCCAGCGACGATCCTCGGGAGTCTCCGAAAAAATGCACTCGTGAAATGAAGGACGCGGCCCGGAATCGAACATACAACCTTCGGAGCCCGAGTCAGACGGCTTGACCTCTTCACAACGGAGAATCCCGAGAGGGGTGCAATGTGTAATATTAGTTGTCACAGCCTCACATAGGGGCGGTAACCAACATAAAGTAAGAGATAGTGGCGAAGGGCTAAATCTCCCGCTCAAGGGAAAGAAGTGAGTCACTCAAAGGCTTGAAGAATCCAGAGCCTTCTCGAAGGACTGGTCAGTGTGTCCACTGTCCCGTGGACACTGACGTGGCCTGCCGATTACGGGGTCCACGAGATACTCGGATAGAGTGACCACCCGTGTCGGATTGCGACACATGTGGAAGGGCAGAGACAGACTGGACATCGGAGAAGCAACAGGGCTTACCTTAGGGGGACTTGATAGTTCAGACCCATGTGTATTTAAGGGTCGTAGACATATGCTAGATAGTTGCTTAGAATTGTTTGTTATAATCATGTGTGATGTACAACCTCTGTGATACGCAACTTGTCAAGTGCGGGCTTGTCAAAACCCACTTCGCCAGCGCACTGTATATATTATATAATAAATGTTGCTATGTTGTATCTAACGGAGTTTGTTGCCTGTGTGAGCCCGAGTTCAGATCCCCTAGAGATCTAAGACTGTAACAGGCTATTTGGGGGCCAAGCCGGTTTTGGCACAAGCTTTACGTTCAGACAGCTCTTGGTTGCCAAGTAAAAAAGAAAAGTTAAATTATATCAAATTTCATACAGAACAAGTTTAAAAAAAAAAAAAAAAACAACAACTTTGCAGCTATCTAGTAATGAACTAGTATTAGTCCCTCTTCAGAAACATTTCAAATGATGTTAATATTATAAAATTTGACATGACTGTGACATTTACGTGACTGTTACTAATTTTTTTTGATTCCAACAGCAGATTGTTCCGCGAGTTATTGGGTGTACGTATCCTATCCTCCAACAGTGGCGAGAGAAGAAGACTACATTCGCAAGTTCAGGGAAAATAAGATGAGTTTCATATCATGCTCATTGCAACCCTAAGCGGTACTTACCATCATCCATTCATGTAACATTGTTTCTATGCATTGATTTGTATGTATATTCATATCCTCATAACCAACATAACTTTTCATGTGTATTTGCTCATGTAAACATTAAGGGAAATAACTAAATTTTGTATTTCCGAACATTTTCTAAGGGATTTAATTTCAGGAAAGTTAACAACAACTAAACGACAAAATGTCAACGTTAGAACAATGTATTGAGTTAGGTATTAAATTAGGATATAAAGAGGAGAAACTGTCAGAATGGGCACAAAAGACGCATTCAGAAAATATTGCACGAGAAGAAAGAGCAATAGAACGAGAAGAGAAAAAGATGCAATCAGAAAGAGAAGAGAAAAAGATACAGATGCAGATGCAATTGCAGGCTGAAGAAAAAAAATGAAACTGCAGGCTCAAGAGAAGCAAATGGAGCTGGAGGCCGCTGCCAAACAAGCCCAATTAAATGCGGTCACACAAATAAGACTAAAACAAATGGAAATTGATTCCAACTTAGAAATGTCAGTAAACAAATTGAGAAGTAAGGAAGAGGAACAAAAATACAACAAATATAAAGGCCTCGTTAAAGCATTTGCTCAGGAGATTCCATCAGCGCTTACTTAGAAAACTTTGAGTGTTTAATGACCTACCATAAGGTTGCAAAAATCGACTGGTCATTTATTTTGATGAGAAATTTAGCTCTTGAACCCTTAAAAGTAATAGAGACAGTTCCTCAAGATATGAGAAAAGATTATGATTACTTAAAGCAAAGAATACTTCAACATTTCTCACTAGACACAGCAGGCTATCAACAACAGTTCGCAAAATTAGCCCCACAACCTAATCAAACCTTCATAGACTACGTGTCTACAGTTCAGGATATATGTACAAAGTGGATAACCTCAGCAAAAACAAATAACAACCATGACAAACTGAAAGAACTCATTATAATTGACAAAATTATTAATACAATTCCAACACCTTTTTCTAAGTTTTTGAAACAAATGGATTGTAAAACTATCCAAGAGGTAGAAGCCAAGGGGGGCGCATTTTTTACAGCAAACCGCGATATTTTCCAGTTAAACATGAGCCATAATGAAACAGTGGCAGTTATAAACACTAGATACTCAAAACCAACTGAAAATAAGTTTAAACAACGCTCGAAGTTCACGAAACCAGTCAAATGCCAGTATTGTCATCTGACACACGAAGAGTACGCGATGTGCGACAAATCGCCGAATTATCCGCATCATCTCCAAATGATGGTGGAGAAACAAAAGAACAAGAGAAATGCGTACCAGAGAGCGGTCAAATGTTTTGTGTTTTTTTTTGTTCCAGCTATGGACATTATTCCCGATTTTGTGAAGGGCGAAAGATAATGAAGCAGGCCAATGCCGCACTAATTGACACTTCCTCAGAGGAAGAGATTGAACAACTGAACGAATGTGACAACCAGAATGAAAGTTTGAGTGAGCTAGGGAATGCAGTGCAAATCATTGACACCATTACAGATAACAAATGTAACACCTGTAGAAACTTTCAGCTTGATACAACGCTGCGGCTACACAATCCCAGTTTCTAACGAAATGGCCAACTCAGCCTTATCATCAACAGGCACATTAAATTTCACAACAGGTTTTGTAAATAACAAAAAGTGCACATTAATACGCGATTCCGGCGCAACTCTCTGTGGAATTAAGAAAACATTAGTGAACGACAAAGACTACACACACAAATACGTAACTTGTCGCACATTCGCAGGCACGATCGAAAGATACCCCCTAGCACTTGTCGAAATTCGCACACCGTTTATATCAGGACTAGTATTGTGCGCAGTACTAGAAAATCCTGTCGCTGAGATTATCCTTGGGAATCTGCCCAACATAAGATCTTGCTCTGAAAAGGAAATCAGAGATTGGGAGCAGAAAAACTGTATCCAGAACCCAAACAGCGATTCTAAAGGGAAACACCACACGTGCTTGTCTCACACTGCCAAAAGCACAAGGAAGACAACCAATGACGTAATTCAAAATGAATTCACCGAGGTGCATAATGCAGGGGCGGTTGAATCTGTCAGTGATATCACCAACTTAATACCTCGAACTGAGGATGCCATCGATCCACAAATTACCAAGCCTGTAGATGTGCAACAACACACACAACAGACTAACGCAATAACACGACAGACAACACACAAAACCCACACCGACCAACTTCAGGAGTCACTAGAAATCATATTACCTAACACGACCGCCACTAATTTTGGAGAAGAACAGAAAGCAGATCCCACACTTTCCCAATATTTTCGGTTAGTAGGACTTAAACCAAAATTGACTAAAAATGCTTCATGGGCATTTAGAATAAAGAACAATGTTCTAACTAGATTATATACTAGAGATCAGACCACGATACAGCAAGTAGTTCTACCTCAATCACATCGTGAGAAAGTACTAAATATAGCCCATGACTCACCTTTCGGAGGTCATATGGGTTACGAAAAGACTAGAGCCAGAGTCCTGACCCAATTTTATTGGCCTAAATTATGCCAAGACATAAAAACCTATTGTAGATCATGTGATACATGTCAGAAACTGGTTAAAAAGGGAAAAAACCCTACGGCAGAAATTCAATCAACCACAACTGCCTCGAGGCCATTTCAAATCGTGGCAGTTGATTTAGTAGGTCCTTTGAATCACATCTCAAACAAAGGAAATAGATATATTTTTACACTTATTGATCTATGTTCGAGATGGCCAGAAATGATTCCATTAAAATCTATCTCCTCTAAGGATGTGACGGACGTATTTTTACAGATATTCTCCCGTTTTGGCTTCCCGGAGAAGATAATTTCAGATAGGGGAACGCAGTTCATATCTAATGCCACCCAATCGGTAACTAAGTTACTAGGCATAAAACAATGTTTCACCAGTCCCTATCGACCGGCCGCGAATGGAATTTGCGAAAAACTAAATGGGGACCTGAAACATGTTATCCAAAGTGACAGCTGAAAATCCAGCCGATTGGGATATACTTCTCCCAACGGTGCTGTTCGCATATAGAGAAGTCCCACAATCAAGCACAGGGTTCTCTCCGTTCGAATTGATATATGGAGCGAACCCAAGAGGACCTCTCACTATTTACAAAGATATAATATCACAACCTGTAAATATCCAATTACCAATTCCCACCTATGATTTAGTCACTGACACCAGAGACAAAATCATTCGATCCTGTATACTGGCCAGAACATCATTACAGGAGAAAGGTTTTAGGTACAGGCAGTACGCCAACAAAGGTGCAAAAACGATTGTATTACAACCAGATCAGGATATTTTACTATTGCTACCTGACAAGAGAGATTTACTATCAACCTCTTGGCAGGGACCATTTAAAATTGTGAGAAGAATTTCGGAAGTTGACTACGAAATTTCTTTGAATGGAAAGTTGAAAATATTCCATGTAAATATGTTAAAACCATACTATTCTAGAAATGACAGTGACACTAATAAGCAGACGCAGATGACAGATAACAGAAACGAAACGACAATTACCCAACTGAATGACACCACGACAAACGAAGCATCGTTAACGACTCATTCGTGCGACAACGAAGACGATGAAAACATTTACAGTACCGACAATATGGGATGACGACAACGACGACCAATTTGACGACACATTGACAACTATTAGTCTCGACGACGACGACAATGACATTGAAGACAATTTACAAACAGTAGCATCAGTAATAAATCAGACGGACGTAGACAATACGGAAATTCCATTACCAATTATGAATGACGACAGTAGTATGAAGGACATACAAATCTCTGACACTTTGACACAACAGCAGGGACAAGACATTTTGTCTCTCCTTAACGACTATAAAACTATCTTCTCAAACAAACCTGGACGGACTGACAAAATAACACATTCAATTGTGTTGACAGATCTGACACCGATCAAATGTAGACCATATTCTATTCCTTTGCATTATAGAGCAAATTTAGACAAAGAAATTTTGGATTTAGAGAAAAATAGAATAATACAGAAATCTATGTCCCAGTATTCTTCGCCAATTGTCCTGGTGAAAAAGAAGGATCAAACGATTCGTTTGTGCATAGATTACAGAAGGTTAAATACGATAACCACAACGGACGCAGAGCCAATGAACAGCTGTGAAGACCTCATTTTGAATATGTCTCAATCATCCTTATTTTCTAAGGTTGATTTGGCGAAAGGTTACTGGCAAGTGCCACTACACCCTTCTTCAAGACATATAACAGCATTCGCTACACCTCTGGGGTTGTACGAATGGAGATATCTTCCATTTGGTCTCAAGAACGCTCCCGCCACATTTGTTAGGTTAACTATATTGTTATTGCACGGCATTAAGGACGTGCAATCTTATATTGATGATATATGCATTCATTCTTCTAATATGACTTCTCACTTACTTACACTCCAACAAGTCTTTAACCAAATCTTTCTTTTTGGACTTACTATCAAACCTTCCAAGGTTGAAATAGGCTATAAACAGATAGACTTCCTTGGTCATAGGATTTCCGAAGGCAAACTTTTGACAGATGATAAAATTGTATCGAAAATTCTCAACCTAGAAATTCCTACTACAAAGAAACAAGTTAGAAGCCTATTAGGGCTCATAAACTATTATGCCAAATTTATACCAAACTGGGCAGAACTCACATCAGTTTTCTCTAATCTGTTGACAAAAGATCATCCAGAAAAATTTTGTAAAAGTACCCGCTTAGAGGATGCAATGTGCAGATTGAAATCCATTTTTTCTAACCCACCAGTATTAAGATTACCAAACATAGATATACCCTTTATTTTGACCACAGATTCGAGTGCTATCGCAATTGGAGGTTGCCTGATGCAAGAAGTGCAAGGAGTGAGACATCCAATACTCTACGTAAGCCGGAAGCTGAACAAGGCAGAGATCCATTATTCCACGGTGGAATTGGAGGCATTAAGTCTACTATTTTGTATGCGCCGATTATCTAAGTTCCTCTTAGGTTCCCATTTTGTTGTGCTAACCGATAACTCGCCATTGTTGGTACTTAAGCAAGGTGTTCCAAAAAACCATCGTTTACAAAGATGGTGTCTTCTTCTTCAAGATTTCGACTTCGAAATCCGCCATATCAGAGGCACTGACAACATTATTGCTGATATTTTATCGCGACAAACGAATGCGCCAGCAGAATAACATTAGGCACATTAATAATTCGCCATACAAGAAGCTGTGATATTTTATTCTGTGGCATAGAACAGTGTAACTCTACACCTGCTAGAGAACTTTCATTTAGAAGTAATAACACCCCAGTGAATAGGTTACATATAACACCCACGAACTGGAAACTTTTAGAACCTTATACTACCAATTACCAAAGCTCTAGAAACAATCCGAGCGATAGATAATATCTGTGAAATGATGTCAACCAGTGAACTGACAGTGATTATGAAAGCATGAAGAACACTTTATTCTCGACATTAAGAACATTGCATACTTGCTGTTGCTAAGAAACTGTGCAAACAGCCAGAATAGAACTACGTCGATTACAACATTCAAGAGACAGCCATATTATCTGTTAACATTCATGGCATGACACGCGGACAATAGGAGGACAACGCACACATCATCGTTGGATTTAGTTAATTAATTTAGTAGTAGTTAATATGTATAATACTTGTGTTGAATTATGTATATAAAATATATCAACCTATAACTTGTATATTTTCTACCATAATATTACAGGTATTTCCACTCATAGGCGAAATATTCTTCCTATGCAATTTTCGCTATTTACATTATAAACCATTTTTCGAGTACTCGTACAAAAAGTACTTATTACCTTAAAGGGAACATATCGCCTAACCCGTTTTTTTCTAAGGGCAATAACACTTACCTCAACTTTACTTAGATATTTTAACGGAATACTATAGTGTATGAAAGATGTGTGAATGACAGGGTGAATGAATTAAATGAGAGAGCGATATACTGAGCAGACAAATTGTACGCAAAACGTATTTATTTTAATTTGTCTGCGTCTTTCATGTAAAATGTATTACCTGTCTAAATTGTTGATACATGTTTAGTATTTAAGACACTACATCTAAGCGCCACTGCTTGGAATGCCCGATCATGCATTACACACATTGGGGTAATTCATGACAAAGGATATCCCAACTCGTGACGCTTGGAGATAAACCACACATTGAGCACACACTTTATACAAAACTCAAAACTGAACACTAACAATTAAAATACAGTCACTTTATTAGAAGCAGCAACATATTAGTCAATACACTAACAAGCCAACAGGTATACAGGTAGTCAGAGGGGATAAAACAACAACGTAACTACATATTCAGCATTATACAACATACGAAAGTAAAAGTGTATTGAAATGCACACACAGGACAAGATTTGCAAGTGCACTTAATTAGCCAAGACTTTTGTCTTGTTAATACTCTAGTACACAGAGTTTAATTATCTTGGTATCAGTGGGATACTTGAGAAGGACGGGTTGTAAAAACAACTAGGAAACGTCACGTTACTTCGGTCAGATAAGCATTTTTAAGGACACAGAAGAGAAAGACCTCTTCAGCAAATCATCGTGAAGTGGTGTATGGAAGAATACATGAGTGTTGATGCAGATATGTAGATTGCCAAGTTACTATCCACCAAACTACAAACACCGACTTTATGTGATTCTGTGACAGAATTAGTACAAAACTAATTACTTTATAATAACCCATCAAATCAGGGGGAAGAGGGGGACTCCTGTCACAGCCTCACATAGGGGCGGTAACCAACATAAAGTAAGAGATAGTGGCGAAGGGCTAAAACTCCCGCTCAAGGGAAAGAAGCGAGTCACTCGAAGGCTTGAAGAATCCAGAGCCTTCTCGAAGGACTGGTCAGTGTGTCCACTGTCCCGTGGACACTGACGTGGCCCGCCGATTACGGGGTCCACGAGATACTCGGATAGAGTGACCACCCGTGTCGGATTGCGACACGTGTGGAAGGGCAGAGACAGACTGGACATCGGAGAAGCAACAGGGCTTACCTTAGGGGGGCTTGATAGTTCAGACCCATGTGTATTTAAGGGTCGTAGACATTTGCTAGATAGTTGCTTAGAATTGTTTGTTATAATCATGTGTGATGTACAACCTCTGTGATACGCAACTTGTCAAGTGCGGGCTTGTCAAAACCCACTTCGCCAGCGCACTGTATATATTATATAATAAATGTTGCTATGTTGTATCTAACAGAGTTTGTTGCCTGTGTGAGCCCGAGTTCAGATCCCCTAGAGATCTAAGACTGTAACATTAGTAAAGGCAGAGAATTTACAGAGGCACGGGGTAAATAATTTGTAAATTAACAGGAAAGTAGAAGGAATATATTTCTTACCTTATTTTTCATTTCCTTCTTGTTTCTTCGGCTGATGCTATAATGTTTAGGGCCTGCAATTCGTCTGAATAGTTGGAGCAAAATATCCCAGTAAGTGTGTACATAGATTAAGGTCTGCGATCTGCTCAGACCTTAATCTGTGTCGGACGATTCCAGTAGGTTGATGATTGCTCTCGGTTGCATAAAATTCAATCCATCCTTTCTCCAATAGTCCTCTTCCTCTTTCAATACATGGTCCTGACGTTTTTTCCAGTAACTTTTATCAATATTTAATAGCGCGGACAGACAGACAGAAAGGTAGGTAGGTAGGCAGAAAGGTAGGTAGGTGGATGGCTGGCTGGCTGACAGGGTCGGTCGGTCGGTCGGTGGGTGGGCCGGCCGGCAGATAGATAGATAGATAGATGTGGGGCTGGTCTGGTTCGCTAGATCAGTTCCGCGTCCAGCGTTCGTTGTCTCGGATGGCTGTGTGAGGTGCACCAAAATTGGATCTTCCCAGCCAACGTAAGTTAGCGAGGCAGGAGTTTCGAGAATGTAACCGCATCGTGCAGCCAGGGTCGTGGTTTGAGCGGGCAAAAGAGCAAAATTTGTACGACCGTTCGACAAAGTCTCGATAAGCGCCCACTCTCTCTCTCGATGAGTAGTGGGCCTGCAGTCAGTAAGCTGGTATAGCTTTTTTTTCGGTCAGTCCTGCCGGCGTAGCTTGAAAGCTCGCCGGTAGGCGTCCAGTGGTTTTGCATGTATCACCTTGTACCGAGAGGGCGCGCTTTAGCGATGCTACTCTTGGCTTGTGTGTGCGTGAATAGTCCGTCTTTCCAATAGATGTCTGGTTGATCCTGCCAGTAGTCATATGCTTGTCTCAAAGATTAAGCCATTCTTGTCTAAGTTCACACTGTCTCACGGTGAAACCGCGAATGGCTTATTAAATCAGTCGAGGTTCCTTAGATGACACGATCCTACTTGGATAACTGTGGCAATTCTAGAGCTAATACATGCTTACCAAGCTCCAACCCTCGCGGAAAGAGCGCTTTTATTAGTTCAAAACCAATCGTCGTTGCCCTTCGCGGGGCACGGCGTTCCCACTGGTGACTCTGGATAACTTTGTGCTGATCGCATGGCCTTACGTGCCGGCGAAGCATCTTTTAAATGTCTGCCCTATCAAATGTGGATGGTGACATGCCTACCATGTTTGTAACGGGTAACGGGGAATCAGGGTTCGATTCCGGAGAGGGAGCATGAGAAACGGCTACCACATCCAATGAAGGTAGCAGGCGCGCAACTTACCCACTCCCGGCATGGGGAGGTAGTGACGAAAAATAACAATACGGGACTCTATCGAGGCCCCGTAATTGGAATGAGTACACTTTAAACCCTTTAACGAGGATCTATTGGAGGGCAAGTCTGGTGCCAGCAGCCGCGGTAATTCCAGCTCCAATAGCGTATATTAAAGTTGTTGCAGTTAAAAAGCTCGTAATTGGATCTCAGGTGCAGGCGGGCGGTCCGGCTCGCGCCGGTTCACTGCCCGTTGTTCCTGCCCTACCGTCAACCGGCTCTCTCCCTTGGGTGCTCTTTGATGAGCGTCCCGGGTGGCCGGCGCGTTTACTTTGAAAAAATTAGAGTGTTCAAAGCAGGTGTCAACAACCCATGTGTAAGGCATCATCAGATTACTTCTCCCACACCACACAAGAAACTTGCAAGTCGTGTGAGAGGAAATAAATGGTACATTTTATTGCCGTTGGCTCTTTACAAGTATATAACAGTCGCTATCAAACCACACACAAAGCCACAGAATTGCCTATCACTAGTTTTCTAAACTCTAATGCTATTTCTATCTATTTGGCTACACAAAACTCCTATCAACACTAAACGAGGTGCTTGCTACAAAGTCAGTCCCCAGTCTGACTTTCTTACTCGCATGGCTGCACAGCACGCGGAAGGACCTTGAAGTGTCCTTCGGCTTTTTGCGTGCCGTTACACCTGGCACGCTTACATTAGCTGTCTCTTGTTGAGTGGCAATCGTGGCTATTATGTAGGCGTGATTCTGTCGTGACCAGAGTGCTAACTATCTGGTCAACGTCTCCGTGTCTCATGAGAGAACTAGTTAATAGTCCCCCATTCTATCACCTACCCTGCCCTTATATCGGGGCACTGTATCACCTCTATTCTATTTGAGGTTGACCACTCTTCCCGGTGGTGTTCTATCTTGAGGCAGACCTCCGGCCCTTATGTTCCAGTCTTTGACACACACCCTCCCCTCCTGTGTTGCGTCATCAACTTTGAGTCATTGGTTGTGACGCAAGAGGTTTCTAAAAAATTAGTGTATCTAATTTTTGTCAAAGACTGTAGATAACCTGGCTTTGGGCAACTCCATAGACTTCTACTGACTATTGTCACAATGTAGTATCACTTTACTTGGCTACTGGCAATCGCCACAAACTTGTCTGGTTGGCGTGAGCCCTATTCTCAATCGACAATATTATATTAATTAGAGGTATGTCTGAACCGGACCGTTGTCTTATAAGACCTGCCCTCACATAGTAAATTAACTTACTACCCATACAAAGTTGACTTTCTTAGGGTCAACACATGAATTGCTTCATGTCCCCCATATAATATTAAACAACCATTACCCAAGCTGTGTGCGACAGGCTTTACCTATCTCGCTTCCGCGTGTAAAGTTATATTTCATTGTTAAGTTAGTGTTTCGTTGTCTATTATGTCCCCTGATCCGGAGTTATCTCCCTTTGATCTATAAAATATGTATGCAATTTATATGTTTGTTTTTCTGGTTGTTTGCGTGTTTGGATGTGATTAATACTATAATCTAACTTCTAACATGTGTATCTATCTATCATGTGTATGTAAGTTAGTTTTCAAGCGCCATAATTCGGTTGAATGTGGTCACAAACAAGTGTATAACACTAATTAGTGACTACATTTCCGTCTTATGAGACTTAAAATACTTTTTCTAAGATCTAAACTAAGCTACACACAACACATTCATCACAGCACATTTTCAACATTGAAAGCAAACATTTGACGCAGACAAAAATAAAAAGTCGCGTTGAGCGGCAGAAAAATCCGCTGATCAATCTCACTCTCTCTTGTATAATTTACATTCGCTCTCACTTTCACACTTCTGTCACACATCTTTCACCCTCCCAATTCTTTAAAAACCTTGGAGTGACACTGTACAAGTTTGGCTCAGTTTGAGAACGTTGAGCTCAATGACTGTGCGTAAATCGCTGCACGAGTCATGTATATGCAACATATTTACAAGTAAGAGCAAGGGTTGATGGTTTATACCCTGGTATTATGACCAACTATATTTTACTGTAATAATACTCTAACTACTGACATACTAATACTACTTCTATAAATGTGTATTTAATGTGTTAACTATTTTAATCTATTTTGCCACATTAATCCTAAGATATGCTTAAATTAATCCTAATATTTATCTAATTTAAGGGATGTAATCTAATTATTTAAAATGGCATTGATGTGAGATGAGTTATGTACCTTTCTGAAATGGGTAATCTGAAATGTAAAATTATAACTAATGTTTTTAATGCAAAAAAAATATATGACTGATATTCTTATCTAAATGGTGTAAATGACGTATGTTTAATTGTCTAATATTTTTATCCTATTATGGTGTAAATTAATCATAATAATACCTGAACACATTTGTTAAATGGAATGGTTCATTAAGATGGAATGAACTCAATTGACATGAAACAAAGTGGAATGTAATGAACTAAATGGTACTATTCTTATCTAAACTACTATCTATTCTACTTTTAAGGTAAGTAAGTGGGTAAAATAATGATTTATGTAAACTACTAAAAAAAATGAAAACTATTTTATTTCCTAACTCTAAATGTAAATTAAAGTTACCTAATCTACATATAATTTATCACACTATTAAAATATTATAATACATATCACAATAAGTATTTATATACATAGTATTCAAATACCCCAGGTTAGTTGTTGCCCCAATGTTCAGAAATTGCTTTCATTGGCATATTATATAATTACACTTGTCCTGGGTATATTAAATACATTACACAGTCATACTTGTGTCCTATGGGTATGGCACCTGTAGAGTTCGCTTGTGTCGTAGACCAGTATTTTTCGTGTCTGTATTTATGGACTGTTCTGACACTGTTTTTCTCTGCTTAACACAAATGATTCACCGGAAACACGTATGGAGCTTAGTAAATAACGAGCTGTTCCAGTTCACACGGTGATATATTTGTTTTTCGGAGCACAGTTCTTCTTATGATGTCTACGGACACATGGTAGATCACTGTTCTTAGTACATAGTTTAGCACATAATGTCTATGTATTCATACAATATTTTACATAGAATATTATACTGTACTACTTTAACAATTATTACTCTACACACTTATGTGGAATCTCTGGTATTTCTACCTCAGATGGTCGACTAAGGGTATCAGCCAGAATGTTGTCCTTACCCTTAATATGCTCTATACTAAAAGTATAGTTTTGTAGAATAAGCGACCACCTGTATATCCGGTCATTCCGATGCACACCACTTTGTATGACCGTGATTGGGGAGTTGTCAGTCTGGACAATGAAGTGAACACCCGCCAGAAATCGATGGAGCTTCCTCACCGCATAGATGACGCTTAGGGCTTCCAACTCTGATATGGAATATCTGGACTCAGCAGGTGTGATCTTACAGCTCACGTAGCAAATCGGGTGGAAGATGCCATCATAAAATTGGCCTAGTACTGCAGCGATGGAGATTCTGCTGGCATCTGTCCTAAGATAATAAACGAGCCTAGGATTAGGCAAGCGGAGGATTGGTACATTACTAAACAGGATTTTCAATTTTGACAATGCAGAAATTAATAATGCATCTTTGACATCTAATTTTACAGATGCTTTTAAAACATTGGAAAATACACTTGTAATTTCCGCTAAATTTGGTATGAATTTGCTATAGTAATTTACTAACCCCAAAAGGCTTCTGACCTGCTTCTTTGTGGTAGGCATGGTCAGGTTCATAATTTTTGTAATAATTCTATTGTCAGTCTTAAGTTGACCTTGTGAAATGACATGACCCAAAAAGTCAATTTCTTTTAGGCCCAATTCAACTTTGCTCGGTTTGACAGTGAGACCGAAGAGTCGCAACCTATCAAAGACATGTCTCAGTTTCAGTAAGTGTGTTGTCCAGTCATCAGTATGGACACATATATCATCTATATAAGTCACTGTATTCGTCACTCCATGCAGTAGATCTCTAGTTAAGCGTACGAAAGTGGCAGGAGCATTTCGAAGTCCGAAAGGAAGAAAACGCCACTCGTAAAGTCCTAAAGGAGTTGAAAAAGCAGTAAGATGAATGGATTGAGTCTGCATAGGGACCTGCCAATATCCCTTAGTAAGATCTAATTTAGAAAAGATTTTGGAGGTGGACATGTCAAGGATAAGATCTTCGCAGGAAGGAATTGGTTCTGCGTCGATCTTAGTGACGTTGTTGAGCTTTCGATAGTCCACACACAGACGAATTGTGGAGTCTTTTTTCTTAACTAGAACGATTGGAAACGAGTACTCAGATGTAGATTTCTGGATGATCCCACTAGCTTCTAAATTAAGAATTTCCTTATTTAGACTTTCTCTATAGCTGAGTGGGATAGAGTACGGCCTGCATTTAATAGGCTTAGAGTCCGAAAGAAGAATGGAGTGCTCGATTCTGTCCGTCCTACCTGGAATGTCAGAAAATATGTCTTTGTACTCTGTCACTAATTGTACTAATTGTCGTCGTTGACTGTCTGTTAGTCCCTGTTCTATCTGTATGCTATCCATTGTCGCAGTCTTGTCTACAATGGGAACAGGTAGTTCCATTCCGTCGTCGTCTACCTGATTCAGTACGGTGGTGGTGCTAAGTGCGTATTCTGTAAGCTCACTAGGTGTATGGATATCATCGGATTTGCCAGTCTCTCTAACTAGTGTAGTTGTGTTGTGTACGTCTGTCGTCTGATCACTAGATGTGGGTGCACTGTGTTCGTCTGTCTCTACATCTGTCTCTTGTCGTGAAAAGTAAGGTTTCAGCATGTTGACATGGAATATCTTTAAGTGTCCGTTTATTGATATTTCATAGTCAACATCTGAAATTTTACGTACCACCTTGAATGGCCCTTGCCATGAGGTCAATAATAAATTTCGTTTGTCTGGAAGTAACAAGAGTATGTCTTGATCTGGTTCAAGATCAATTGTTCTCGCACCTTTGTTTGCGTATTGGCGGTAGATTTGACCCTTCCTCTCCAAAGCTGCCTTAGCTATAATACACGATTTCATGATTTTGTCTCGTGTTTCTGTCACCATTTCGTAAGGTGTTTTTGGGGTGGGAATTTCAATGGAATTAGTTATTACCTGATGATAAATGGTTAGGGGTCCACGTGGGTTAGCCCCGTACACTAATTCAAACGGTGAGAAACCCGTGCTTGAATGGGGAATCTCCCGATAGGCGAACAGCACTGTTGGTAACAGTGTATCCCAATCAGCTGGGTTTTCTGCTGTCACCTTAGCCAGCATATGCTTAAGATCTCCGTTAATTTTTTCTACTATTCCATTGCTGGCTGGATGGTATGCTGTTGTAAAATGTTGTTTAATCCCTAACATTTTTGTAAGGGCTTGCGTTGCAGCCGATATGAATTGAGTTCCACGATCGGATATTATGGTCCGTGGAAATCCGAATCGTGAGAACAAGTGTAGAAATACATTGGCAACGTCTTTGGAGGTGATGTATTTCAAAGCTACTGCCTCAACCCACCTTGAACATAGGTCGACCATCGTTAATATGAAGCGATTTCCTTTGCTGGACACCTGATTCAGGGGTCCAACAATATCTACCGCCACAATCTCAAATGGCCTAGAAGCCAGTGTAGAAGGTTGTACTTCAGCTGTAGGATGTTTACCCTTACGTACTAATTGTTGACAGACATTACAAGAACGACAAAATAATTTTATATCATTGCAAAAACCTGGCCAATAAAAATGAGCCTGAATTCTGGCCCTGGTTTTGTCGTATGCAAGGTGACCAGCAAACGGTGACTCATGTGCAATCTTTAGCACAGTAAGGCGGTGTTGTACAGGTAACACCGTTTGCTGAATCTCATGGTTACCAGTTGTATAATATCTAGTAAGAATGCCATTATTAAGCCTAAAGAACCATGATGCATTTTTGGTCACTTTGGCTCTTTCTTTCAATAATTTTAAATATGGAGACACACTAGGATCAGCTTTCTGCTGTTCTATGAATTTCTGTCTGTTGGTATCATCTGTGCCAGTTGGAGAAAGCAACAGTAGTCTCTCATCTTGTAGTGTGTCTTGATGTTTTACAGTGTCTGCTCTTGTTGTTGCATTAGCTGCATTTAATCTTTCCCATGCAGCTATTTCATCGCTAGTACATTGTTTCAGTTGGGGTAAGCAACCCAAAATCAAATCAGTACAAGGGTTGTCAAGTATTGCACAAGTAAAGGTACCAGAAAGGAAAGGAGTGTTAATACGGGCTTTGGCCAAAGGGTAAATTTCAATGTTACCCGAAAAGGTTCGGCATTTGACAGAGTCACCTGTATAGTCATCTGGACTCACTAGTTCCTTTCTAAGACCAATAAGGGTGCTGCCGCTGTCCAGCAAACATTGGCATGGTCTATCGTTGACCATTGCATTGTGGAACACCAAATTGCCTCTGGAGGCTAATGCTGCATTGACATTCTCAGTTGAGAACGGTACTGTATGTCCACATTCTAATTTTCCGTCTGCATGAAATTGGTGACATCGTTCACAACTGTCAAAACTTAATATATCGTTTACACAACACACATCTTCAGATTGGTTAACAGGTAAATCATTTTCAATCTCACACTCAGTCTCACTACCACTATCAGAAGATGTATCAATCAAAATAGCATTGTTGGCTTTCATACGTTGGCGGCCCAGGCACTTATTTGAATAATGGCCGTAGCTGGAACAAAAGAAGCATTTGATTGCACGCCTGTATGCAGATCTTTTGTTTTGTTGCTTCTTAATAACATTTTCTAGATGCGCCGGGTAGTTTGGCGATTTGTCACACATAGAATAAGTGTCATGCAAAAGTTGACAGTAAATACATTTTGACACTTTCCTATCGTTCTTGTCGATTTTCTGAAAGGGTTTTCTCTTACTCTGATAATTTTTAGTTTGGTCTTTCACAAAAGAAACTACTTCAGAGTCATTTGAGGTCTTGAAAATCTCTCTGTTAGAAGAAAAATATGCAGAGCCTTTCTTTTCGAACTGCTCTATGTTCTCAATGTCTGACTGTTGCAAAAATTTAGCAAAAGGAGATGGTATAGTGGATATGACTTTATCCATGGCTATTAAATTTTTAAGTCTATCAAAGTCTTTTCCTATGTTAGCTGCTTTAAGCCACCTATTTAGTACACTCTGAACATTTGAGACGTAATCAATGAAAGTCTCACTAGGTTTAGGTTTTAAATTTGAGAACTGAACCTGATACCCAGGGGCATCAAGTAAAAAATGTTGCATTATCCTATCATGGATGTACTGATAGTTAGATCTAAGATCAGTTGGTATTGATTCTATCACTTTAAGGGGCTCACCACTCAGGTTCTTCATATAAATCATAGCCCACATTTCTATTGGAACTTGGTGATATTTAAACTGATACTCGACATTTTCTGTCCAGGCTGATATGGAATCTTCTTTACAATATGGTTTGATAATATTTTTGTATTTGTTGAACTTATTTTCTTCTTGTTGACTTTTTAGTTTAGTGGCAGAGATCTCTGCGTGTGAGTCTACATCCATACCTTTCATCTTTAATTGTGTCTCTGATTCAACTTGTATTTGTTTTTCCTTAACTCTAGCCATTTCATCTATCTCTTTTTGCTTTAGTTCTCTCTCTTGATCTAATGTCTTTTGTTTTAGTTCTTTCTCCTGATCTAGTTGCTTTTGCTTTAATTCTAGTTCTTTATGTTTCATCTCTATTTCTTTCTGTTTATTTTCCTTATCCTGTTCTAACTGTTGTTGCTTAATCTGCTTATCATGTTCTAACTGTTTGTTCTAACTAATTGTTATCTCAGCTAGTTCTGCAATCTCCTTTAGGTGTTGTCTTTCTCGTGCGCGTTCGTCTCTTTCTGCATCCTTTGCTTCTTTAAATTTCTTATCAGCATATTCTTCTAGCTCTTTACCTGTGTATTGCATTTCTTTGCCTGCTTTTACGAAATCAGCTAGAGTAGCCATGATGTTAGGTAATTAGCTAGCGTTGACCTACACTGAACTCTTTAATCACTTATTTTTCTTTGATATGTTATGTTACTTAATATATGAGCACTGCAAATTGTACTCTTTGTATATAACCTGAAAAATTTAATCCTGAAAAAAAAACAGAGCACAAAAGTATACTAATGCATCACAAGCTGAAAAAGAGATGCACTATTAATCACATTGCATGCCAAATATATTGAGTATACTCAACTTAATGTTCCCGAGAATGAGGAACACACTCCGGTAACACGGGTCACCTTCTTTGCCACTTCGGCTCAGACACGAGTTTTCTAACTAGGTCACCTGTTTGGCACTTCGGCACACGCACGAATCTTCTAATCAGATGTTGTTCACCCTGGTTTACAGAGCAGCAACAATTAACAAATAGTAAATGACATATTATTCGACAATTGGATACAATTACAATGACATGCCCACGAACAAAACAGAATACAGTTTACTTAATATTAAATTGTCAATGTCCTGTCTTCGTTCTAACTTTTTATGCCTTTCGTCACTAACCTAGTTTAATCTATGCAAGTGTTGTGCAGACCAAGTCTAATTTGCATGGCCGAAAGTAGTGCCATCGTGACGGTAAACACACAAAAAAGTACGAAAAAAAAATTCAATATCTGCTTTGAAATAAATAAAAATATATTAATATTGTTTAAATAAACAAATATATTCAATTATTAACTCAAATAAACAAATAATAGGTAATATAAAGCACCGATTCAGGCGGGCAGCAGCTTAACGATTTGTAAACATTCAGATGCTGAATGCCAATGGCGTGGAACAACCGCTTGTCAATCATAACACGTCAGAGGCGCAGCGCTATTTTTAGCTTGCAAAAATCGATAATGTTGCTGGCTGTGTATCGCTCCGCCAAGAATCATTTTTGATAGTTATTCATAAATACATAAATAATTACATGAATAATTAAAGAAAATAATAATATCAATACTTACAACTTTGAAGAACACATGATTTAAGTATATAATATTTTACTAAACACAAATAAGCATTATTTCGTCACGATAGGCACAGTTTCGTTAGCAACTTGTCCTAGTCTGCACACGTCATCGTCACTGACACAAATTAAATTCACTACTTCACTATTTGTAATCTTAGTCTAGAGCCGTGGATGAGTGTATTAGCTTGAACTTTCGTCCAAGCCACACTTCTGACACCACATTAATCTTTGCCTGTCAACAACCCATGTGTAAGGCATCATCAGATTACTTCTCCCACACCACACAAGAAACTTGCAAGTCGTGTGAGAGGAAATAAATGGTACATTTTATTGCCGTTGGCTCTTTACAAGTATATAACAGTCGCTATCAAACCACACACAAAGCCACAGAATTGCCTATCACTAGTTTTCTAAACTCTAATGCTATTTCTATCTATTTGGCTACACAAAACTCCTATCAACACTAAACGAGGTGCTCGCTACAAAGTCAGTCCCCAGTCTGACTTTCTTACTCGCGTGGCTACACAGCACGCGGAAGGACCTTGAAGTGTCCTTCGGCTTTTTGCGTGCCGTTACACCTGGCACGCTTACATTAGCTGTCTCTTGTTGAGTGGCAATCGTGGCTATTATGTAGGCGTGATTCTGTCGTGACCAGACCCCTAACTATCTGGTCAACGTCTCCGTGTCTCATGAGAGAACTAGTTAATAGTCCCCCATTCTATCACCTACCCTGCCCTTATATCGGGGCACTGTATCACCTCTATTCTATTTGAGGTTGACCACTCTTCCCGGTGGTGTTCTATCTTGAGGCAGACCTCCGGCCCTTATGTTCCAGTCTTTGACAGCAGGCCTCGGCTTCCTGAATAATGGTGCATAGAATAATGGAATAGGTCCTCGGTTCTATTTTGTTGGTTTTCGGAATTGGAGGAAATGATTAACAGGGACAAACGGGGGCATTCGTATTGCGGCGTTAGAGGTGAAATTCTTGGATCGCCGCAAGACGAGCTACTGCGAAAGCATTTGTCAAGAATGTTTTCATTAATCAAGAACGAAAGTCAGAGGCGCGAAGACGATCAGATACCGTCGTAGTTCTGACCATAAACGATGCCGACTAGCGATCCGCAGGAGTTGCTTCGATGACTCTGCGGGCAGCTTCCGGGAAACCAAAGTGTTTGGGTTCCGGGGGAAGTATGGTTGCAAAGCTGAAACTTAAAGGAATTGACGGAAGGGCACCACCAGGAGTGGAGCCTGCGGCTTAATTTGACTCAACACGGGAAAACTCACCCGGTCCGGACACTGTAAGGATTGACAGATTGATAGCTCTTTCCTTGCGTGTCCCATCGACCCCATTTGCTTGCCGATGGATGAAAACTACATATTGGACAGCTTATGGGATAGGGACCAGACTAAGAGAGACACAACCTGCTGCTCTGCAGGTAGACTGAGGATAGCAGTCAAGAATTTAAATCAGGTGCGCAAAAGCAGAAGTTCTTGGTCCGGACAAAACTCTCAAGGCTCCCTGTCGAGGGCTGTGGCTGAACGCCTCTAAGCCACAAACCCTCGGATCTGAGAGCCGGGCCGATACCCACCTACCGAAAACTAGAGGCGTGATACTGAGCAAGCTACATGCTCAGGTCTGATACATGTTCGAAGGCTCTCAGCTGGGGGATATGAGAGATTCCCGGATGAGAGGGCCAGGCCGTTCCTCGTTCACTGCTGCACGAAGATAAGGTGCTGAGCCGGCAGCACATGTTGCCTACCTCGTGAGCGTGTACAAAAAGTCAGAAAAATGCCCCAGTCGAAAGAAATGGTTACGAAAACTGTCTGTATCTAACTCATAGAGAGTGTAGACAAAAGTGGAAGAACGTCTCAATGACGCGAAATGGAACGCACGGCGAGCGAACGTATTGCGTGGTCTCAAGTTAAAAGCAAAAGCTTACCGAGTGGATGTCGCTCGCAGTCTGACCGTTCCTGGTGTGTGCTTGAGCGATCAGTGGCAAGCGAGATGCCCAACACATGGAAGTGAGGAACTAAAGCAGCCATGAGCAGGACGTGGCAACTCCTCGGGTGAGCCCAGTCTCAGAGCAATATGTGCCGGCTCTGCAATTATGGAAGCCTCCTTGGATAGCGAGGGAATGCCCATGGTCTGCCCCTGCCTTCCTTTGAGGGCCGACCGCGATGTCGTTGATCGTTCTATCTTGGCCAGCTGAGATGTTGGTGACATCACAACAGTCTAACGTGCCTCGAAACCAGAGGAAGGCTAACCTCATTAAAAAATGCCCGCCGGAAGTCGGAAATGTCGTCCTACGGGTGGCAAACTAAAAATTGACACTACGCAATTACGTCCGAGTGAAATGTCTCGTCCGAATGTCTCTCGTGCTAGGAACAGCTCTGACTACCTAGTTTCCGAATGCCGCTCTTGTTCGGAACAACTCTGACTAGGTAGTTTTCCGAATGTCTGTCGTGCCTGGAACAGCTCTGACGGGCGCAACGACAAGCACATGTCCGAAAACTCGCTGAGTGGATACCGTCTGCAAACCTGTCTGGTTTGTGCGGGAATAGCCCGGGGCAAACGAAATGACCAATATATTGAAGTGAGGATTTAAATGACCAAGTACTACAGGAGACAAATGAACATCGTAAACTGATTAGAGAAATTAGACGTAGACAGTCAAAATTTTTTGGACATGTTATGAGAAGAAATGGATTGGAGAACTTAGTGACAACTGGCAAGATCGAGGGGAACAGACCAAGAGGAAGACCGAGAGGAAAATACCTGGATGGCTTGGCCACATGGCATGGTCGAGACAGGAACACTGAGCTGATCCACGACACTGGTGATCGAGTGAAATGGCGAGTCATGACCGCCCACGCTTTCCGGCATGGCACATGATTGATTGATTGATTGATTTAAAGCAGCCATGAGCAGGACGTGACGATTCCCTCGGTGAGCCCAGAACCAGGGCGCTATGTGTCGGCCCTGCAACTATGGAAGCAACCTTGGATGGCGGAAAATGTTATGGACTGCCTTCATTTGAGGGATGACCATTGTCTTCGACCGTTCAACCTTGGCCAGCTGGGTTGTAGATGGCACCACAAAAGTGAGTCTCCCAGGAATGCTACCTGGTCAAAAAAGCACGCTATAGTCGGATGTGTTGGCCTACGGGTTTCGGCCCAAGGGCGCATAACAGAAACACCGCAATCTCATCTGAAAAAATACTCCGGATGAACGAAAAGAAGATATATAGATAGATAGATAGATAGAGATAGATCGATCGATCGATCGATCCCTGCCAGGACCTGGGCGAAGCCGGGCCGGGTCAGCTAGCCATTGTATAAAAAGTCCTGATAAGTCGAATTCAGTTAAATCGAATTTTCGGATTAGTCGAAGATAAAAATGAATACTGACTATATAAGTGTTCACGTTTAAGTCGAACTGTTCATTTCACACAAAAAATTGTTTCGCGAAAGAATTAGTTTTAGTCAGCCCGGAGAAGAACAATCTCGCACATATATCTCACTAACTGCCAGGAGTGAGTTCCCTTGAAGCAAGATGGCGGGACATTTCTTCGTCCCGTAAAATGGAACGTGAATTTTCCGAAATGTTTATGAATAAAGTGTGTTTTTCGTGGTGAAATGGAGTTCGGACCGTGCAACGGAGTTCGTGCACGCGCGACCGGACTTCATTCAGCGTATCATCGGTGCCCGGTGGCGATAGTTAAGCCTAACATGACGACCAGACGACCGGCAAGGACACAGCGTGGGAAGAGGGCAGGCGCACGCAGAAGGCGATTAAAATGTGACAGATTGGGTATCGGAAACGTTCAAGTACTGTACTGGAACTGTGCATCATTTAGTCAACTCCGACTCATTCTCGAAAAACTACTCTACGGAAACGATATTGTAGTCTTACAAGAAACACAGCTCGGCGACGGAACAGTCAATGTCGCGGGATTTCAGGGATTCTTTAACAGGCGGCACCTCGGACAGGCCATTCTGGTCCGCGACAACATACTGGTGTCTGAGATCGATATGTCCGCCTGGAACAGTGATGCCCTGCAAGTGCAGGCATTAAGAATAATGACGCCAGTGCAGCTTGTAATCGTGAACGTTTATGCGCGAAATGGGAAGGTCGACGTGCGACAGTGGCAGAGTTTGTTCGATATGGATGAAAGGCATATCATCTACTGTGGGGACTTCAATGCCAGAGGCAGTCAATGGGGGAATTGCATCACCAATAGACAGGGAGAAGATCTGGAGGACGCCCTGGCATCTGCTGCCCTAGTCTGTCTGAATGATGGGAAGGTCACTAGAATAGCCACTTCGACCAGGTGACTCTGACAGCGTCATTGACTTGGCTCTAGTGTCGCCCACCATCGCACCAAGGTGCCGGTGGGGCACACTGGGATACCACGACAGTGACCACTACCCTTGTGTCATCCTGATCAAGAAAGACAGGGCCATGAGTCAAAGAAAAAAGACAAATGCCTTCCCGTATGACAACACTGGTCAAGACGCCATAAGCAAGATCAGAAGAAGGAAACTAACTTCCTCCCGCAGGAGACAAGAAAGATGGTTGCAGCCACCATGGTGGAATGGAGAGGTCGAGAAGGCATGGCTGGGAAAGAGGCAGGCTGTCAAAGACTGGCAAAAGGCCAGAAAGGCTAACATGCCACAGGTTGAGTTGGCGAACCTGAAGACTGAGGTCCATAGGACGATGACTTTATTCAAATCCTGCGCCAAACAGGCCAAGGCTGAGAAATGGGACGAGTTCTACAGGAAGGTGTGCTCCGAGCGATCTCTTACGACATTCTGGCGCCTCCAATAAGAGCATGAACGGTGCTGCACAACGTAGGGGTATTCCAGACTTTCAAGGACACAGACCTCACATGGAAAAAGTCTGATGCGGATAAAGGTAAGGCCCTTCTTGCACGCTACATAGAACAGACTGACCAGAAAGACGAGCCCGCCAGACAGAGGACCACAACGACACTCTCTCAGTTGTGCGAGGGGGTCGGGACAGACGAAGAATGGATAATCACAGCTGAGATAATGCGTGCGATGCTCAAGAAATCACCTAACACCGCCCCAGGCCCAGACGGCATCCGATATGGTGACCTACTGGTGATATCAGATGATGACATGGAAGAACTGGCCAGAGAATTCAACACCAGTATCCAGAGGGGTCAGATCAAAGAAGAATGGCTACACAGCTACTTGCTGCCGCTGCCAAAACCGAACAAAGACCATTCCAAGATAAGCGGCTACAGAATCATTACGATGCAGAACACTGCTGGCAAGTTACTGGAGAAAATTGTAGCACACAGACTTGCTTGTGACTTGGAACAACTCAGCTGCTTCCCGCCCACACTTGGAGGATACAGACGTAACAAAGAGTCATGGCTGAATGCGGCGGTCTTTGCTCAAGATGTTTACGAAGGATTTCAGGTCAGAGAAGAGACATGTGCGGCCGCCATAGACTTAGAGGACGCATATAATAGAGTATCTTTCGAGCACTTGATGCAAACCCTCCTCAGACTGAAAGTGCACCCTCACCTTGTACGATGGATAGCTGCAGTTCTGCTCCAAAGGAAGGTGGTGCTAAGATGCGGGAGTTGGTCTTCTGAGCCGATAACGATATGTCCAGGATTGCCGCAGGGTTCACCACTGTCACCAGTACTATTCAACGTGTATACGGTGCCGATCACTGAACAACAGTTGGACGGGAGGGGTAGGACTCTGTCATTTGTTGACGACATCCTCGTGTATCGACAGGGTCGAGATAGACAGGCGGTTGCCAATGATATGCAGGGCGAACTAGATCGAATTTCCTCATAGTGTGCTGATGCTGGTGCCCTTGTCAACCCTGCAAAGGCATCGGTTACATGGTTCTCCCTAAACAACCATATTGTGAACACAGACCTGCCGGCAGTAAGAATGGATGGGAGCATTTTGAGTAGAACCCAGTCAATGACATATCTTGGCGTGAGGCTTGATCGTAGCCTGTCCTTCAGAGATCATGTCGATTATGTCATAACGAAAGCTCGAAAAGGTTTGTCAGCAATGAGAGTCATGGCGACTGCCAATATCGAGCAAAGACTGCTAATACTTCTGTTCCAAGGACTGGTGCTTTCACGCATCGAGTATGCCCTGGCCATCCTCACTGTCAGCCCTACACAGATTGGAAGACTTGAAAAGGTACAAAACGAAGCCATGCGCATCATTTTGGGCTGCACGAGAGACACCAGCTGTGTAGCAATGAGATACCTCCTTGACTTCCCGACAATGGAACACAGGATCAAGATCTGGAGAGCTCGTGCATACTTAAAAATAAGTGCAGATGAGCAGCACCCTCTGCATGACGCTATATTCAGAGAAAAGGGTGACAGGCTAAAGAGGGGCAAATCATGGATGGGTCGGGCGGAAGATGTCGTCAGACAGGTCTGCAGTCTTACCAGTATCAACCCCGGCAAGGAATGGGTGCCGGTGCCTCCAGCTTTTAAGTGCACTTTCTCCTGCATTATCACACTCGACAGACGGTGCAGAGAGCAGAACCCTGCCGCTGTCAATGCAGAGGTCAACGCGCTCATCTATGAACACTCAGATAGCCCCGAAGTGCTCATCTATACAGATGGATCTGTTGTAAAGCAGCAGAGAAGTGCGTGGGCATTTACAGCCCGTTCAGCGGGCCGAACCGTTCAAGAATCCAGTGGTGCCCACTCTATGACCACGAGCAGCATGACGATGGAGGTGATGGCAGTTACACAGGCTTTCATATGGCTGGAATCACAGCATTATACCAACGTGTGTGTACTAAGTGATTCAATGAGCATGATTCAGAAGGTCGAAGCTGGATCTGTACGTAGACAGTGGACTGAGTCGCTGCGGAAGTCTGTTGTCCGTAAAGTCACCTTCATCTTCGTCCCGGGACATGCGGGAGTCGAGGGAAATGAACGAGCTGATAAACTGGCTGGCTCTGCACCCCCTGTAGATGGCCAGCCCATGGATCGTGCCGATGTTATTAACGTCCTCAAAGATATGGCGAGAACAGAGGACTTTGACATCAGTGAATCCACATCGCTGTCCAGGATGAAAGACTTGGGAGTAAGAATCGGCACGGCCAGACGCGAGAGGTACATCGGGAAAACAAGGCGCCTCGTCAACCAACACAGAACTGGCACTATTAGCCACCGGACGCTGATGCATATTCTGGGGGAGAATCTGAGCACCTATGGACATGTCCGGAGTGCAATGAAGATACCCCTACTGGTAACTGATAACTGGCAGTTAGTGGACGAAAGCTTGCCACTTTAACTTTATAAAGAAAGATTGAGCTGTTGGAAGAGGTTGAACATAGTGGGAAGAAGAAAGTGAATATAGCTAGAGAATTTGGTATTCAAACATCGATACTTTTCGGCATTTTAAAGCATAAAGACCACTACAGAAAATTGTTTTTCTAATTTCACATCGACGGTGAGAGACAGCAAGCTAGTAATGCCAGATGATTTTGTTGATGCGGCCCTTTTAAAATGGTTCACCGTGATTAGAGCGGCAAATATACCAGTAAATGGGCCTTTACTTATTGCGAAAGCAGAAGAATTTGCACGTCTTGGAGGTCAAACAGACTGGAATTGTAGTGCTGGCTGGTTGGAGCGTTTCAAAATACGACACTGCATCACGTACAAGAATGTGTGTGGAGAGAAATAGTCAGTCGACGAAGCAATGACTCACTCACGGATAAAAGACGTGCTCAGACCTGCTTTAGCTAAATATAATTCTGCAGATGTATTTAATGCCGATGAAACTGGATTATTTTGGAGATTGTTGCCTAATAAAACATTTTCTTTCAAAAATGAAAAGTGTTATAGGGGAAAAAAAATCAAAAGAAAGAATAACAGTGGTTTTGTTCCGGTATGGATGGTAGTGAAAAATTGCCTTTATTTGTGATTGGAAAATGTAAAAATCCTCGTTTCAAAGGCCTGAAAAAATAGAGGCAATTCAAAGGCGTGGATGGAATCAGAACTGTTCAGTGAGTGACTACAAGAATTTGATTATTCAATGATGTGTAAACAAAGAAAAGTTCTTTTAATTGTTGACAATTGTTCAGCCCACACAAAAATTAACAATCTGAAGGCAACAGCTTTTATTTCTGCCGCCTAATGCCACACCAACACTTCAGCTTGTGATCAAGGTATCATTCAAAATCTGAAAGTTCTTTATAGATCCACAATGTTGTCAAAACTTGTGTGTCATATGGATGCTGACCTCATTTGCGATGATTTCAAGATAACCCTTCTTGGTGCTATTCTTATGTAAAAATCTTCTGGGACAGAGTTTTAATTAATTTGGAAATTTTCAAAATTAGACATTTCAACATTTCTGGGATTGTATTGCTATTTATTTGTTCACTAACTGTGTTTCCTAAGTGGTACAATCATTTTACTCAATGCTACTGCTTGGTATTAGTGTAAACTAGTGAAAATGTGTGCAGTCTGGATAAGTAGAATTTCTGATAGTAGAACATATTCCTTCAGCCCCTGTGACTTCTACTTATCTAGACTCCACTGTATAGGGAGGACATGGAGAAAAGAAGTGGAGACAGAAATTGAGAGAGATTGCAATGTCCTTTTTCTTGTGATTTAGCTCATATGCAAAAGGGGAAAGATGAAATCAATGCTGCTTGGTTTTGCAGACCTTTGCACCTAAGCCAAGCATGATTCCCACGGATACAGGTTATATATTACGTTCATTGATTTGCAAATGCTGTCTAAGTAAAGAACATGCTGCATACGTTGACGAACCTGGTGCAATGTCTAGACCCCCTGTCACCTGACGACAGGCAGGGAAAGATTTTAAGTTCAGGTATGAATAGAATTGTGGACGCATGAATGAGACGAATATCTGTCTTGTGGTTTTCAGTCTTAATTTATATGTTCATGACATGGGAGTTATGTGTTTCCATTTTTATGATCTATTGTTTTTCTATATTTATGAACGATTCAAACAAGGATTTTGATTTATTGCTACTTTATAACTGTGGGTGAAAATGTTCGAATTTTAAACCCCATTAAATAAGAGAGCTAGTGATGACGGAGAAGAGGTGGCACCTGTGAACCGAATCTGACCTGAGAAAGGCAGCAAACCATGTTGCATTTTTCGACATGGGATAATGGATCTTATCATTAATGTTTTATATTATCATATGATCTTCTCATATCATCATTCATGCTTTAAATTAACATTGATGCCTCTGTCTTATCATTTATATCCCTGTCACCTCCTGTATGCCCCCATCTCTTCATCTGAGGTCTTCTTCTTCTTCGTTCATCCGGAGTTTGTTTTTTTTCGGACGTGATTGCGTTGTGCCTGTTTACAGCAGAGCTGCGTTCTTGCGCCATTAAGCCGACACATCCGACTTCTGCGGACGTTTGTTGACCGGGTTAACCTTCCCGGATCTGAGGTCTATATCTCCACTGATGCTCCTGAAACAACCAGACATCCTAACATCAGTGATGACCAGATGATGATCAGTATGCAGAAACCAGTTGCACCCCTCAGCAACACCCTAAGAGAGAAGGGGTTACTGCTCTCTAATCTGGGTGATACCACGCTTCTTTCTCCTCATACTACCTTCCTTTCCCCTTTTCTTTCATACTCATTCTGACGATGACATTTAGTGTTTACAACATGTATATCGAGGAAATGTGTGTTTATATTGTCAGCAAGGAGAGTGGTGTTCTTGTGGCCTGCTAGCATGAGTTTGATGCGGAAGAGGCTCCGTCTACCATTCTGAGTGAAGGGACAGTCTTTCGTCATGTTCCATGAACCAGGTGCTTGCCTTGGAGAGGTCTTCATGTGGGGTAACCTTTTATTGCAATGACTGCCCTGCCTCATCCCATCCAGCCGGTCCCTACTCATTGTAATTCCACTATAAACACATGAACGTTTGTTTACCACCAGGAGAGAATCTAATACCAACCCCTGATCATAGGATTTCTACCAGATGATCTAAATATTAACTCATATTCTATATAACTCAAGGAGATTATCTGTGATGAACCCAATGGACTTTTAACATCCAGCTGAATCCATCAGATAGTTATAATCCTTCGACACCTAGTAACTATAGAAGAACACTTAATTTCAGGTAACACAAGAGGAGGAAAAGTTTACTCAATGCATGATTTTTAATCAGTGGGATTATTTGATATTATCTTGAATTTGATAATTCTTGCATTTCGTGGTTCCACATATGCATGTTTGGTATATGAAGCTCTTCAGCATTCCTCCTCCACCCCAAGCATATAGTTAATAAATTTTGGAGTTTAATGATTATCTTGATGTTCACTCAATTGTGACGTCTGTTCGAGTACATGTGTGTTATTACACATGTAATTAGCACCTATTACATATCATAGGAGCAAGGTGAGGCTGGGAGACCTCACGTGGGCAAACTACACATTTATATTTACATCCTTGTCTATGGAAAATTCCCAGGCTCCCAAAGCCTATGTGAGAGAACCCTACTTCATAAATTATTAGCGCAGGACTTGACCATGTCTGTCTAGTTTCTCACTTGGGAGTTTTAGAGCCATTTCTGGTTCTCTTCAGAGAGGCAACACTTTTGTGGAAACTTGGCTATATCCGGGATTCCCCTGGATCTCCAGAGTCAATATCAAACTGTACCACTTCACAATGGTGGAACCACACTATTAAAATCACTGTACTTGATCTATCTCCCTTAGTTGGGGGGTGTGCATCTTGTTGATTTTCATTACATTGACCCTGACCACCTCACATAGACTAGTGTGGCAATATTATTTTGTGTGGGCTTCTAATCAGTTGTGATAGTCATCATTATTTGTAAATGTACAGGCTGAAATTATGGGTACACTGACACAATTGTATGTACATAGTATGTAGTATATACACTACACAGAAATAGTTTACACCGGCTGTCAGGGCAGAGATGACCAGCCAGGAGTCTACATGGCGAAGTGGTCAAGCCATCTGCTTCGGCCTCCAAAGGTTGTGGGTTTGATTCTGGGCAGCATCCTTCGGTTCATAAGAGCATATTTTTTAGAAACTCCTGGGGGTCATCACTGGAGCTCCAGAGTTCATGCTTTGTGTGGCGCTTTCCGTGCTTTGGAAAGAGACTGTGCCATCACCTTCATTGAGTTATCTACCAGAGATATTTTAGCACATGCTTTGTGGCTGTTCCTGTCAAGATGACTGTGATAGCCTGTTCACTGTGATACCCCATCATTAGAGACTAACAACTTTTGAGTATAGAGAAACACAACAACCATAAACATCACATCCGTGAAAGTCAAGTCAAGAACCAGCTCTCACACCATGAGCTGTACTGGGTATATGGTGATAGCCCCATAGTTTTAGATCAACTGACATTTGATGGGAGATATGGTTGATTTGTTAAGGCACACTTATAATTTTGGAGTATTTTAGAGTTTAAGTTTGAATTAAAAAGAACTCAAAATGAATATATTTCTAAAGTTTAAACACACAAGCCACAAACAATATGTTGTCCAATTTATTGCCTGGCATATTTCACTGCATCTCATCAGGTGCATACTGCAGAGTTACATATCATATGAAGTGAATAAATGAATTATACCAGGGCTGAAATACTTAAAACTGATATTGTTTGAATGTGAAGCATCAGTTTTCCCCATGGTAATTGCAAATTTAAAATGAAGTCTTTCTGTTTGCACAAAAGTGACTAAAGCCGTCTAGTTACTAATTCTTTGATATATGTGGGCAATCATTTATTGTTCATCAAATACAATATACAAGATGTTCTCTCTTCTTTACCATTATGATGACTATTAAACAAATGACTCGAAAATTGACGAGCTAAGCATTTTATGACATGTCGATTGCACAGGGATTCCTAAAGACTGATTACATCTGTTTTCCACCCATACTGGTATATGTTTGGTTACATGATTTGCTCATTGCTACCTGTGGGAGCAGGTTTGTGTAGTTGGTAATGATGTTTGATGAAGTCAGCTGAATATACATTAGATATCAGCTTATGGTTAACCGTTTCCAGTCTTCTTTTAATGTGTCATTGTAGCAAATTATTCTAGCTTGATTAAACAGGGTCCTACCATTTCACTCTTATACTGAATAGGTGCACAGCTATTTACATTCAGGTTTTGACCAGTCTATGTTCCCTTTCAATAAACAGATCTCTGGATGGTGCCATCCTGTCAATGTCAAATTAGTATTTCTAAGAAAGATTGTATCTGCAGCAAAGAACCTCAATGGCTCGGAACGCTGAAGAAGAAGAAGAAGAAGAAGAAGAAGAAGAAGAAGAAGAAGAAGAAGAAGAAGAAGAAGAAGAAGAAGAAGAAGAAGAAGAAGAAAAAGAAGAAGAAGAACGATGAGGTGTCATTATGTTCGTGGTCAACAGACAAAGAAATGTTCTTGTGAGCCTGGTTCATGATGGAGTGGAATGATTCTGCCTGTTGTCTGGTTTCTGGGATGAACAATGTATCATCCACATAACAGCAGTATTGAACTACGTCCTTAATATTTGAGGCTCTTTGTTTTTCCATGTATACCATACGTCTGCTAGAATGGGACCTAAAGGACACCTCCTGGCCACTCTTGACAATTTGGTGGTACAAGTTTTTTAAAATGAAAAGTGAATTTAATATTATTTGTGCACTATAGTAGTAATTTCTTGAATGTGGATGTCACATTCCAGTGTTAAAAAAACTTTCCACCTTATTCAACCAGCTTTAGCAGCTTTGGTTATAATTTTGGTGGTTCATTGTATGGATTTAGATGATTTTATCTCTGTGTGTTGCAGCTGAATTTTTGATGCAGCAGAGTTTATGCCTGTGATGTCAGCTAGGGTTTTGGCCAGTAGGGTTTTCCTTTGTGTCTGCTTCTTCCTGCTTTTCCGTTTCTCAGTGCTGGCTCCTAGCTCATCTGTTTTGAGTGGATGTAGTGCTTAGAAAAAGAAAACTCTAGCCTGCACAGTTCATGGCGACTGCACTAGCTAGGTGGCCTTAATTCCTCAGGCTCAAGACCCCCCCCCCCCCCCCCTGCCATACACCGCAAGGTACTATATTGGCAGTAAATGACAATAGCCCTTTGAAGGACTCATCCTTTGGTTTATTTGCTTTGTTTCCTGTTTTGATGTTTCTCTGTGCTTGAACAATGAACAGTGCTGCCATCCGATTGACTGCCACCTCTTCAGGTAGTTTGGTCCATTCAAGTATCTCTTTGTGATCCTCGATAAATTTATCTCTAGGCTTTTGTCATCTTTCTGAGTAAAACTGGTTTACACTTGAATGTATTGGTCATTGTGAATGGGTTCCTGGTTTCAGCTTAAGGTTTCTCTGTGGAATTTTGGCATTGGCTTCAGCTTGAGGTTTCTCAGTTGTCTTTGGTGTGGTTGTTGGCTTGTTTTGAATTAGCTCCCTGTTGATTTTTAGTTGTTCTCTTTCTGTGTGAATCGCTTGTAGTATGTCTTCATGTTCTTTCTTTATCTAAGCCATGCATTTCACCTCTTGTTGGATGCTGCGCTGGATTTCTTTCATTTCTTCCAGAAGTCTTGTGTTGTTGCAGGTGTCTTGTTCTTGGTTTTCATTGGTTGGCTTCTGTGCCAGGAGTTTGTTGATTTGTTTCATTAGATCAGCTATCTGGTCTTGAAGCTGGTTTCTGTCATCTTGTGAAATGCCTGTGGCTGTCTCACACCACCATCCTGCTTCCTTGAATTTTGTGTTTGTTGTTATGGCTAGTCTTATGGTGTCTGTGTGTCTTTGGAGGCACGGGCAGCCAGGTATCTTGTTCTTTGTTTGCCAAGGCAGTGTACACACTTTCTATTATCATTAGGCTTCCAAAAGTCCTTGTCCTGTTTGGCCAGTGGACATTCGTTGAAAGCATGGTCTTCAGTGCTGTATCAGCAGAAGTCTGTCTTTCTGCAACATGTTGTTTGATTTGATTTGATATTAAAAGGGCCACAAATTGGGCACATTTACATTCTGCCCTTCCAATCACTCATCTTTCATTCATCAATAGTGTATAATACATAGGGAAAAAAAAACATTGTCAAATTAATATTGTAAACATAAACAATGCATATTATCACGTTATGAGACACATCCCCCACCCACCAACACCACCACCTGTATACACACCTTCAGGCACACTTACAATCCCCCAACCACCCATCCATCCCCAACATAAACATACCCCCAACCATATACGCATCACCCAACTCACAAACACCCATTCACTCACACATTCTCCACACACAGACACACACACAAACCCCCATCCCACCCACACATCCATCCCTCACCCACACACACATCCCCACACACACACTCACATCCCCCCACCCCCCAAATCCCCCATCAAAACTTAAGCATCTCCCCCCCCCCCCCCCCCCCAACAATCCACACATACATTCCCCACCTACTCATGCCCCACCAACATATCCATCCACCACACGCCTACACATACTATTTGACTGTTTGACTGACAGGCCCTCTGGCACCAAGAGCTGTATAATTCTAAGAATAAAGCATTCAGGCTGTTGTTGTTTCCTCTCTTTCAACACTTTGTTCATCTGCAGCATGTCAGATTTTCAACTATGGTGTCTTTCTCCTCAGTCTGCTTTTGGGTAGTCTTTGATCTTGTTTGTGGTGTGTTGTTGTCCTTTTCACAGTGGTCACTTCATTTGTGGGTTCTAGAAACTTTCCTTCTTTCGGCTGTGATGGTGGCGCATTGATACAGCTAGTAGGCGGGATTTCTACCCCCGCCCCCCCCCCTTTCATCTTCTTGGCGGCCTTGTGTTGGCAGCAGCTTCTTCGCTTCTCATCTTGAACATCGGGTGTCTTGTTTCAGGCTTGGAATGTGCCATTATTCTCCCCGTATTTGACGTCTTAAAACAGTTGGCTCACTTGTTCTCCATCACAAATGATGATTACTGTTTCTTATATGGAAATGTCAGTGAAAATAGAGGCAAAATCCATCGACGCCACATGCTTTAGTTTAAAATCGATAGTATCCAGTAGTTTGATTAGTTCAAATGACTTTTAATATTAAGGGGTTGAATGATTGTTGCACTGGTTTAGCTGTTTCTGAAAGCCATTTCACCATCCTGTGTTGGAAAGAGTTGAGCATAGATTAAATCGGTCTCAGTGGTACACCAGGCCTGTGCAATTTAGGAAGGCCATCAAGTTGGTGGGCTATCTGTGGAACAATTAACTGTGCAGCCACCTCACTAATGAATTTACTATCTAAAAGTGATTGAATTTCTTTCCTCATTTTTGCATCCAATTCCCAAGGGTTGCTGGCGTTAGAATCTAAGTAAATTTCAGTCAGAGATGATAAAATGTCTTCCTTCCTCATCTTCTTTCGTTGGCAATTTCCCAGACAGTAGCTCCTCGATTACTGATTTTGCATCTGTCAGTAGCACCAGTTTGTGTACCACTGCTGATATTTATTAATTTCTCTGTTGCTATCTTGATTGCCTCATTTTCAGCATCATAGTTATGGCAGTACTTTCCTGTCGGTACTCTGACTGTGTCCCTAGTATTATTTGGGTATTCTATGTACACTCCCGCTCCTCCATTTCGAACAGCATTTTGTGCCGACCCATCTGTGTAGGCTTGGGTCCAGAGTTCCTGTGGGTATTCTTCATCAAGGAAGCTGAGAGTGGCTGTTCTGCGCTGCACACTGTTCTGTTGTCTTCCATTTTGTTGGAAGCATCAAATACGTGATTCCTAAGGTGGGTGTTGTGGATAGCTTGGATTGCCAGATCAACTTAATAATGATTGCCTGGAAGAAGTTAATGAAAGTAGAACATTATATACAACTATCAGAAAGAGACAATAGCATTCTATAGTATTGTGATGAGACCCCGGGGCCTGAACCCGGGAACTCCAGCACTCGAGGCGGACACCATACCTCGAGACCACTCAGCCCCCTAAACTAAACTGTGATGAGAAGAGAAGCGTGGGAAAGCATTGTGATGATTGGAAAGATCAGTGGAAAAGACATATTGGCAGACAAAGAGAGATGATGCTAACTAGACTTATGGTAACATTGTGAAATATTATCAGCAGAGTTGATCCTGAACAGGGACCAAGATCTGAGATGATACATGAACACTTATGGTAGTTGGCTGGGCACATGAAGATGATGTTTTGTATGTTTTTTCAGACTGCCAGAGTGAGTAAAATAAGCATCATAAACATCACACTTGTAAGGTTTCTCTCTTGTATGTGTTCTCTTAGGTTCCTTCAGATGGCCAACATGAGTAAAAAAAAGCATCACAATCATCACACTAGTACGGTTTTTCTCCTGTATGTGTTCTCAGATGGTACATAACACTGCCAACTTTAGTAAAAGAAGCACCACAATCATCACACTTGTAAGGTTTATCTCCTGTATGTGTTCTCTTATGTGTCGTCAGACTGCCAGCTTGAGTAAAAGACGTACCACAGTCATCACACTTGTAAGGTTTCTCTCCTGTATGTGTTATCTTATGTTTTTTAAGATTGCCAGCTTCAGTAAAAGAAGCACCACAAACATCACACTTATAAGGTTTCTCTCCTGTATGTGTTCTCTTATGTGTTTTCAGGTGGCCAGCTTGAGTAAAAGAAACACCACAAATATCACACTTGTAAGGTTTCTCTCCTGTATGTGTTCTCTTGTGAGTCTTCAGATTGCCAGCTACAGCAAAATAAGCACCACAGTCATCACACTTGTAAGGTTTCTCTCTTGTATGCGTTCTCTTATGTTTCGTCAGAGTGCCAGATTCAGTAAAAGAAACACCACAAACATCACACTTGCAAGGTTTCTCTCCTGTGTGTGTTCTCTTGTGAGTCTTCAAATTGCGAGCTACAGTAAAAGAAGCACCACAAACATCACACTTGTAAGGTTTCTCTCCTGTGTGTGTTCTCTTGTGAGTCTTCAGATTGCCAGCATCAGTAAAAGAAGAACCACAAACATCACACTTGTAAGGTTTCTCTCCTGTATGTGTCGTCATGTGAGTCTTCAGATAGTCAGCTCTAGTAACAGAAGAACCACAATCATCACACTTGTAAGGTTTCTCTCCTGTATGTGTTATCTTATGTTTATTCAGACTGCTAGCCTGAGTAAAATAAGCACCACAAACATCACACTTGTAAGGTTTCTCTCTTGTATGCGTTCTCTTATGTTTTGTCAGACTGCCAGATTCAGTAAAAGAAACACCACAAACATCACACTTGTAAGGTTTCTCTCCTGTATGTGTTCTCTTGTGAGTCTTCAGATTGTATGCTACAGTAAAATAAGCATCACAAACATCACACTTGTAAGGTTTATCTCCTGTATGTGTTCTCTTATGTTCCTTCAGATGGCCAGCCTGAGTAAATGAAGCACCACAGTCATCACACTTGTAGGGTCTCTCTCCTGTATGTGTTCTCAGGTGGTACATAATACTGCCAACTTGAGTAAAAGAAGCACCACAGTCATCACACTTGTAGGGTCTCTCTCCTGTATGTGTTCTCAGGTGGTACATAACACTGCCAACTTTAGTAAAAGAAGCACCACAATCATCACACTTGTAAGGTTTCTCTCCTGTATGTAATTTCTTATGATCCTTCAGATGGTCGGCTTGAGTAAAAGAAGCACCACAAACATCACACATGTAAGGTTTCTCTCCTGTATGTATTCTCTTGTGATTAATGTTTTTCTGGCACTCTAGATGGCCATCTTGAAACAAAAGACCACCCCCTTCATTACATTTGTTTGGCATCCCTTCAGTATGTGTTCTCTTATATCTGTTTACACAAACATTTGGACTAGAAACATCAGACATGTCTCCTGTGTGAGTTCTTTGAGAGCTATAACTGACATAATCAGACTATGCAAAGCTCTGTGCATGTTTTTCTTGCATTTCCTTATTTTGCTGCTGACAATTCTCAATAGCCAGAGATAGTTTATTGTTTGTATTAATCAAAGACATATTTTCTAACATCTGAAAACAATTGTCATGTTTTACTAATACTTAAAACTGTTCTCAACCATTCTTGATTCTGAGTTGCTGCCCCCTGCCATTTCTTGAATGATGCCACCCCCAGCTATGTCTAACATTTTACTGAATCTGTGACTCCTGTCCTCACACAGAACATCCGTTATTTCTTGTTTCACAACCTTCATGTCTATGCTGTCATATGTCAACTTTTGTGAATGCTCTTGAATGGAGTGGTAAGGACTCTGTGGAGACCAAGAGTGTATTTCTGAAACACACCAAAATAAATAAGTAATAGCCTCATGAACATACAGGTATTGATTATCAACAGATGTACAATCAAGCAGGCACATTATTGCAGCTATAAACAATCAATTTCAAGTGAACAAAAGATGGAGAAGAATGATTAATGTGCTCATGTATGATCTATGCTGATGTATGATCTATGCTGATGTATGATCTAAGGTGATGTGGGATCTAATCTGATGTATAATCTAATCTGATGTTATGATCTCAGCTGATGTATTATCTAAGTTCAAGTATGATCTAGGCTGATGTATAACATAAGCTGATGTATGTTCTTAGCTGATGTATGATCTAAGTTCAGGAATAATCTAATTTGATGTATGATCTAAGTTTATGATGATTTAAGCTGATGTATGATCTAGGCTGATGTATGAACTAGGATAATGTATAATCTAGGCTGATATATGATCTAAGTTCATGAAGATATAACCTGATGTATGATCTACATACATGTTAGTGTTTCTCCACTAACATGGAGCTGATCCACGACTCTGGTGATCGAGTGAGATGGCAGAACATGACAGCCCACGCTTACCGGCATGGCACATGATTTATGCCACATAGCGGTCACGCACACCACCAAAATGTAAGTTGGGATATTCCCAGACTAGGAATAGAACGAGTTGACCATTAGAAACTAAGGCCGACGTGGACATCGTCAGAGAACAGCAACGGAAGACACTTCAGGAGAGGACATGATGTCAGCTGTGTTTTCTTGGCGCTCGTGTTAGATGGACATGATCTAGCCGGCGCAGTCTTATTAGTGAATGCAAGGAGTTCATGTGTTGTCTCGCATTCATACCATGATCGGACCGGGACATAAAGAAACTCTAGACAACAATTTACACTAGCTTGCGAAAGTCCTTGAAAGATCGAGCAATCGCTGAAGATAGGAGCTGAGTCTGTATTGGCATGTAACTTCCCGCCCCCGTCTCAGGGGCTGGTTATGTTTTACTACCATGTTCTGTGTATTCTGAAGGAGATAAATCTGAATAAAGGATCATCTCTGAATTGCACCCGGTTTTCTCAAGGTGAGCTTGGTTTGTTCATTTTACTCGAGTACGAGCTGTTTTAAGTTTTGACACTCGCATGTGGTCGAATGTGTTGAGACAATGGATGGATGGATAATCTACACTGATGTATGATCTATGTGCATAATGATGTAAGCTGATGTATGATCTAAGCTGGTGTATAACCTAAGTTCATGATGATAAAATCTTATCTAAGATCTAGGCTGACATATGATCTCAGCTCGTGTATGATCTAGGTTGATGTATGATCTAGGTTGATGTATGATCTAAGCTGATGTATGATCCAGGCTAATGTATGATCTAAGATGATGTATGTTCTTAGCTGATGCAAGATCTAAGTTAATGATGATATAAGCTGATTCATAATCTAAGCTGATGTGTGTTCAAGGCTGATGTATGACCTAAGCTGATATATGATCTAAGCTGATGTGTGATCAAGGCTGATGTATGATCTAAGCTGATATATGATCTAAGCTGATGTGTGATCAAGGCTGATGTATGATCTAAGCCGATATATGATCTAAGCTGATGTGTCATCTAAGCTGATGTGTGATCTAAGCTGATGTGTGATCTAAGCTGACATGTGATCTAAGCTGATGTGTGATCTAAGCTGACATGTGATCTAAGCTGATGTTTGATCTAAGCTGATGTGTGATCTAAGCTGATGTGTGATCTAAGCTGATGCATAATATAGGCTAATGTATCCAAGTTAAATCGTACATCAGCTACATCTTCATAAACTTGGAGCACACCTGAACTCATATCATCCATCTGCCGATCATACATCAACTTAGATCATACATCAGCTAATATCATCATGAATAATCAGATAGCGGTGGGAACAATTAGTAGTATGACTCTTTGCTGGCTGTTGAACAAGGGGACTGAACATGTATGGGAATGTCCTGAGTGCAGTGATGTCGGTTCTTAACTCAACATCATGAACTTAGATCATACATCGGCCCAGATCATACGTAGGCTTAGATCATACCTGATGTGTGATCTAAGTTCATGATGATTAAACTGATGTATGATCTAAGTGTTCAGGTATGATTTCAGCTGATGCATGATCTTAGTTTAGGTATGATCTCAGCTGATGTAGGATCTTAGTTCAGGTATAATCTAGGCTGATGTGTGATCTAGGCTGATATATGATCTGGGCTGGTGAGTGATCTAGAGACTGTTTGTCTCCTTCTTATAATTGCATATAATTTTCTAGTGGCATTAACCTTTACCAGGCAATCATTGTTAGTTACTCTTGAGGTCCAACATATTCGCAACATTCATCTCATCATCCACATCTCTGCTGCTTCTAAGCTGTTCTAAATTTGTTTATTCATGTTTCATGGAGGGAATAGCAGAGTCCATGGGAATATCGATATATGAAGCCCATAATCGCGAAACCCCTCTCACGAAGTTTATACTTCACCTCGACACCGCAAAGTACAAGAGGAACATGATGAGATGAGATGTTTCATGATTCACTGCCATACATTAACCATTTACAGGGCAGACGCTTGTCCATTTTTTAGCCCTGAACGGGCAAGATTTTTTCAGGTTCGGTAAAATTTCGGGTCGCGTTAGTAAAAACATCACAAATAAGGTGTTAGTCAACCGATTTTAGTTGAATAAACAACACAATGAAGGGAAAAGCATGCAGAATATGTTACTCACGTGATTGTTGTTGGTATCCATATATGAACATAAATATTTATGAAATACGGCATGTTGTTTGTGATTTTCCAGTCACCTATACTGGCAATTTACAAACACATTTTCAGAAATATAATCACTTTCTTTAAAGTCCGACTCAGACTGCTAATGCTGAAGAAACGCTTTGCACTGATATCTAGCTCCAATTAATAGTCAACTTCGTGCCCTTTAATGTCACTTAAATTGAACAGAGCGAAATCTCGGCTATCACTTGAAGAATCGCCAAAATCCATTTTGAAAAACAGCATAGAAACCCCGAAAACTATCAAAAAAAGTCCGTTCAAATTCGTAGTAGGCGCTTTACAAATGGCAGCCACATTGCCATGCTATCGGCGAAAGCGAAAGTAGCCGTCGGAAGTATCGGAAAGCCGAGAGATCACGTTTTTACAATGCATAATAGTATCGGCCGGTTTGGGACATTTCATCCGTTTACGGTATCGGACGTGAATGGCCGTTCTGCCATGTAAAGGGCTAAGACAGGTTCTGTATAACATTTCAGGACTCTCTTTCTGACATTCAAAAGTAGTGACTTATTGCCTAAGATACTTTTCATTTTCTGAAATGGAGCTTACATTTATCAACTTGGTTAAGTGTTTCCTGTCTATTATCATTTCTTGGGTTGGTGTTACCTTCTTCTTTGAGATATAATCATTGTTTCTATTACCTTGATGATCAAGAAAAGTCCTTTTAGTGCTATCTCTATTACTACAATATCCAAAAGATGTAGACCTGTTCAACCCTATATCATTTGCATAACATAGAATGTTTATATTATAATTTCCAACTCATATTCCTGGCCCCTCTTTGATCTCTCTCATTACAACTTTGCTATAGAAAAAAATAAAGAGATTAGATCTGATGACAAAACACTTCCTATAGCTGCATCTGTTCACAAATGCCTTCTATACTTCCAATTTTAATTGCTACTGCTTGTTTCCTGTAAATATATCTTATTATTCTAAGATCTTTCCCATCTGTATTATCTTCCAATACTTTGATCATTTCACCACTTTATCAAATGCCTCGGTATAATCTATAAAGCACAAGTTTATGCATCATTTGTAACTTTTCTTACAATATATCCTTACTGTTCTTTTTTTTTTTTAAATGAAGATATAAAGTAATCCTCGGAAAATATGAGGTGATAATTTCTTCTTCGACTAAGGGAGATAGTGGATACAACTTTTTTTGTTCTGTTCATATGCTATATGAGAGATGAACTTCACTTCCTTTAGTCATACAGAGTTTCCATGTGTGGTTATATTTAGATAAGAACTATCATGATGCTGTTCTAGAATATCACCTGTAGTCTTTTATAGATACTTTTCTGAGCAATCTCTTATAATCTCTATGTTCAGAGGAGACTATGGCTCTGTGTATATATGTGACGAAACGCGATTATCTGTCTTGGGTCGTCAAGATTCCGCACTATTTTGGCGCGTCATCGGGGACTTTCCCAGCTAAGAATAGACTGAGGGAAGCCGATGAATGACTTACGATCTAGAATATTCTCGAAACACCGAAATTCGAGTAACCCGTGATGCTGGGTATCGCTCTAAATTCTCGTGCAGAGAGATCTAGAAACTCTAGGCGGGGAATGACGGTTGTCCCGAGAAAGTATCTTTTCTCGAGAAGCACTCGCTTCTAGTGCGCATTGAGTTGGCACGAAGCGGGAATGTGGCTAAATCAGTCATTCACTTACTGTCGTTGCCACAGAATAGACGCAGGCCGAATGTGAGCCGTTTTGGGTGCGTCTCCCCTCAACCATTATGCGGCTGACTGTTAGATCAAGGAAGCTGAGAAGCCCTTGAACAGTTCGGAGCTGTCTGGAGGTCTGGTTGTCCAATACAGGTAGATAATTGTTTAAATCATTTAACTTTGTACGTGTGTTCCACACGCCATTGTTCTAACCTCATTACCTATGCGGATGTCCTTGCATACTAATTAGCAAACCGATCGATAACGCAGTTGATGGCGAATCGTGTTGTTTACCGTGTGCTCGCGAAACAGCTGTTAGAAACGCCGTATTGTGTTGTAGGCGATTTGGGTTCCAAATATGTGTACCATATTTTGACAATCGTTACATCTATTAGGTTGCTGTGTTAGAATAAAACCTAGTTACTTGTGCTGGATGGAAACCTAGATTAGTTCAGTCAGTTGCTGAAGCCCGAAGAACGGTTATAAAACCAGGTAAGTTGATAGGTGGAGTTTCAGACAAAATTGTGCTGAGTTACTAAGTAAAGGAAGAACTTAGTTCTGTGCCACAGGAATGATGTAACTATGGTGTAATAACTTAATAGTGAATTCATTGTGTGGAACAGCGGATTTCTGTGTCAAGGTAAGTTGCTTTGGTGCTATATTTATATATATATATATGATGGGACATTGTGTGCATATATATTAGATCATGGCATGTGATACTTCCTGGAGTAAGTCCGAACGCCGAATAGGTCGTCGCGAGATAACCCTGCGTGCCGTCGCGATATAAATGTGCGTTCTGAAATCTTGTCTCAGCTATCCTGTCTCTTTCGTACTGGCGCTAGTGCGAGTGAATGCTCAGGTGCTGGAAGTATGGAAGAATGCAAGGAGGCTGTATGAGACTGGGGAAATATAGAATATGGGGGATGTGAAAGCAAGTTATGAAAGTATGTGTTGGTAGGCCAAGCCAACGATGAAGTTCCATCCATGCCAAGGCTAATCCACTTGGGGAGGACAGAACTGGAAGATTACCCTTGGAACATGTGGGGAACATGTATTCTCAAGAAGGCTTCTTGACTCTAAGGCAGAGTCTAATAAGAAGAGTTTGCTAGGGCAGGGGCAGGTGGTCCCACCAGCAAACAGGCTTGTGTACATAGTGGATGTGATCAGGTCCTATTCCTATATCCCGAGGGATGGGATAGTGATCCAGCTTATGTTTCTTAATGTACATTGATGATGTTAGGACCGAGTCTAGGGACTCTTTACCTATGTTTAGTTCGATTAACTTAGAACTATAATAACAGCCTTGTATCCCTACTGACGTTAGCGACGACTGGTAGATGATTAGGGAGAGGTGAGACCAAAGATCAGACTCGTCATTCTGATTTCTTGCTCTGTTTGACGGGCTGTTCTGTGAGGCCAGCTGACATTTGCAAACCCATGCTATACTACTCTCCAGATAGAGATAATGCTTTAGTTATATGCATAACTAAGTAGCATGACTGAGAGTTGAGTAGTTATTGGTAGGATGCATGTGGACTTATGTTTGGGCCAGTATACTCTCACCGGTCGCTCTTCCTTTTCAGGAGTTTGCCTGTTGAGGAACCAGTCAACTATAATGTTGTTGGCAGGAAACCACTTCGTGTGACAGAGCGAAGGGTTCAGTTCTTTACTTATCACGCCAGACTCAACCACATCAGGTACCCAATATTGATTCACCATGAGTGAAGGTTGCCTCAAGACATACAACCACCCTGAAGGTGCCCGTGTGAGAAGTGTTGGTTTGTGATTGTTCTGATAAATAGACGACACTCTGTTTTGCTATGAACAGTTCAGCATGTTGAGTAATCATGCTCAACGACAGGGAACACCGGTCCGTCTAGTTTGACGGGGGTTCTGCCTAAACGCAGAAATAACTGATCTTCAGACACTTGAATGGTTCTTTGGACAGCTCTAGTGGCAGGTCTTGTGAAGAACTTCACCAAGTAGTGACGTGTGTCAAGGTAACCCGGTGGAAGGGACTATGGGATTATAGTCCAACCTGAATTGTTGCTGTGAAATAGATGTCTGATTCTATTAATGTAATGTTGCAGTATCAAGATTATCAACTGTGTTATCCAAGAACTCAGTAACATTTAGTAGCCATATCTGATTCTACAAGCAGTGTGACTGTAGGAGACCATTGAATTGGTCCGTGACACTTTTCCATTCATGTTCCGGTGCTGTGATAAAGGGACCATTAAATTGGTCAATACCATAGCGGTTCTGCAGTAAGACTGTGTGATGAGTGACAGACCATTAGCTTGGTCAGTGATTCGTTAAGTTCTTCGAAGTAACGACTACTTGGAGTCAAGTCCAGGAGGATTGTCTCCCAACTGGTATTGTGCGAGAACTGTATTAACAGTGACTCCGTGGGAGTGATATAGATGCAGTTGGTCCAGTGAAGTGTGATTCTGCAGTGACTCTAGTGTTGTGGATCCACGCTCTGGAGACAGAGTGGTCTCCAAGGTTCTAGTCATCTCACTGGAAGGAAGCCGGGTGAGTGGCGGACCGACTGGACAGGACATCTGCATCCAATCTACTTCTCAACTCGATGAAGATACCTACATCTCTGAGTCTATCTATACTCTATCTTCTATTTGTGTAAATAGATTCTTCTATCAGGATGTTCATTTCAGTTCTATATTCTCAAGGGTAGAATAAACTTTATGTAAGTTGACTTGCTCTTTGTATAATGATTGAGTGTGGTCTCGGACGATGCCTCAGTGTTCATTGTTCCACAGGTGTAGGTAGTTAGTGGGGGTCTAGAATCTGGAGGGGCTTGTAGACGTAATTAACTAATATGAGATCAACCACAGAGGAAAAAGGTGTATCTGCTCATCCAACCCCTGGGGCTAGAATACACGGGAGTGCCAGAGACACCTAGGGTGTGGTTCACTCTCGCTACCCAAGGTGAACTCGTCACAATATATATATTCATGTGGAAAAAAAATGAATAATTAGTTCATTTATAAATGTACAAACATGATGTGGTGTAACTTATAAATATGATACGAGGTTACATTACTATAAATTTATATGGAAGAGGGGAAGCAATGCCAAGATGGAGAAATAGCCTCACCCTTGATGATAGCCACCAGATATTCTTGGCGCTAGAGCCTTGAAAAAACTAGAATGATTCCCCTTCATAAGGCAGGAGCGAGAGAGACATATCATGTCAATATAAAGGGAGGAGGACTGCTTCAAGGGCCAGGTAAGACTGGCCTGCCCTTGTGTAATCATCCCTTTCCCTTCCCTCTTTATTTGTCTCTCTGTCTCTGTCTTTTTCTTTTTATAATTTTTGTTTGTTCTTTTCCCCTCCATTATCTCTGTGGATATGGCTATATGTTGGTACATGTTTCTGCAGGGAATGGTGGTCTTTGTTTGGCTGATACTGGAGTATATTCCGGAATGCTCTATGTTATCAAGAGAGCCAGTTATTTATGACAGATTACTGGGATTCATCTTGTAACTGCTTCAAGAGCGAATTCCCCTTAAGCCTCATTAACTTCTCAAATTTCTAAGCGACCTCAGCATATGACAACTAGTTAACCACGATATTTGTATTTTTATTTTATTGATTGCCATGCCAACCAAAGAAATACGTATTGTATCAGATTTGACAGTTTTAAGGTCCAAATCTTATGGACATTCTCCAGATATTTTGTAAAGATAACCTGGATATTCAAAATGGACATTTATGTGATGAATTTTACACCTTTGGTATTCATGAAAGGTTCAACTTTAGTAGTCCGTATGTTGTGATGGACTGTATACCTTTACTAATCCGAGTGATTAATGAACAGTTCAACTTTAGTAGTCTGTGTGTTGTGATGGACTGTATAACTTTAGAAATCTGAGTGATTAATAAACTATTCAAAATTAGTGGCCTGTGTGGAACAAAAATGGACTTCCAACATTGGTCGTCTGTGTACTATAAGGGACGTTTGTAACTAAGCTGTGGTGTTAAAAGAAGGGAAATTTTAAAGATATGGTTTCAGCAGACTAACTATAATTTGAGCTATTCTTCTTCTTCTTTTGTTCACTTGAAATATGTCTATAACTGCAATGTTGTCTCTTGTATAAATTTAACTGTATTTTTTAGTTCACTCAGTGGTCCATAGAGTTTATCTTCCACTGTTGTCTCTCTAGGCCTGAAAGTTTGCCTAGATATGTTATATTTTGGGCAGTCTTGGAGTATGTGCTCTGCTGTCTGCGCGTCAATTCACATGTGCACATGGCTGATTCACCAATCTTGAATTCTGTATACATGTGGTTGCGTAATATATTGTGTCCTGTTCTGAGGTGCAGAATAATGACTTGTTGTGGTCTGTCCATAACGTATTATTCGTCTTGAGCAGATTTTGGTGGTTTTCTGACTGATTTGATCATTCTTTTCTTTTGGTGGTATGTAACATGCACATCAGGCTGTACTTCTTTTGCCCCTTCCTTAGCCAATTGATCAGCTCTGTTGTTTCCGGGTACTCCACAGTAGGATAGAATCCACTGTATGGTGACCTCATGCTGACTGCTAAATTCAGAAAGTAGTGTCCTTAGTACTGGCAATTTCCCAGACAGTAGCTCCTCGATTACTGATTTTGCATCTGTCAATAGCACTACAGGTTGTGTATCATGGCAGGTATTTAGTAATTTCTCTGTTGCTATCTTGATTGCCTCAATTTCAGCATCATAGTTATGACTGTACTTTCCTGTTGGTACTTTGGTCCTGTCCCTAGTATTGTCATTGGCACCTTTCCGTCTTGACAGACGATAGTTTGGTACATTGTGCTTCAAAAAGGCTTAATAACTATGATCCATGGCGGTGGCGAGTGTGGCTGGTAAGGCCAATTCTTGCTGCAAATGTTTGCCCACAGTAGGTGCATGTGAAAACATGGTCATTTCCATCATTTTGCACCATCTTACGTCTCTCACACTGTGTGTGTGCTTTATCTGCAATCATTTTCTCCTTTGTCTTTATTCCATTTCCGATAGTTGCCCTCCATACAACACGTTCAGCGGCGACGTGCTCCCAATGTGCATTATCAATGCCTGTATCAATCATGTCCCGCTTACACACATCTTTGTATCATAGTAGAGGCCGACCCTGAGATCTCCTACCCGTCTGTAATTCACCAAAAAAGATGTCCTTTGGTATTCTACCATCATCCATCCTCCTAACGTGTCCTATCCATCTAAGTCTACGAAGACTGAGCATGAAATATACCGTCACACAACCTGATCTTTCCAATACTTCAGTATTTGTGATTTTGTCTTGCCACTTAACACCAAGTGTTCTTTGCAGGCACCGCATATGAAAGCTGTTTAAACGTTTCTCTTGGCGTGAGTAAGTTGTCCAGGTTTCACTGCCATAAATAAGAGTACTAAGGACACAGGCTTGGTAGACGAGGACTTTTGTTTTGGCAGTAAGCTTCCTGTTCTCCCAGACTCTTTTTGCTAACATGTTCATTGTTGTTGCTGCCTTGCCAATCCTGATGTTGATTTCCTGATCGAGGGATAATTTGCTATTTACCTCTGATCCTAGATATGTAAAATGGTCTACTATCTCCAGTTCGGCGTCGTCAATAAAGATTGATGGTACACCATGTGCACCTTGTGACATAATCTGTGTCTTCTTTTTGTTAATTGTTAAACCAAATTCAGAACAAGCATTGGAGAATGCAGTTGGTAGCTGTTGTAATTCTTCCTCAGAGTGGGTCAGAATCGCAGCATCATCCGCAAAAAGCAACTCTCTGATTAGTACCCTGCTAATTTTGGTCTTGGCCTTCAATCTCTGAGCATTATAGAGGCCACCATCTGAGCGTGAGTGAATGTATATACCGTCATCCTGATCACGAAAGGCATATTTCAGTAGAAGTGAAAAGTATATCCCAAAGAGGGTGGGGGATAGTACACAACCTTGCTTAACTCCACTCTTGATTTCAAACTCTTCTGAAGTTGAGCCATCAAACTTTATTATACCCTTCATGCCTGTGTGGAGCGATTCCACAATGGACAGAAGAGTTGGTGGGCAGCCAATCTTCTTTAGTGCTTAGAACAGACCCTCACGACTGACCAAATCGAATGCCTTTTGTGAGGTCGATGAAGGCAATAAACAGTGGCTTATTTTGTTCCCTGCATTTTTCCTGCATCTGTCGCAATGAGAATATCATATCAATGGTAGACCGGTTCTGACGGAAGCTGCACTGTGATTCGGGGTAGACTTGATCTCCCAGGACTTGAAGTCTGAGCAGGACAATTCTGGCAAATACTTTCCCAACAATACACAGAAGTGAGATACCCCTATAGTTGTTACAGTCGCTCCGATCTCCCTTGTTCTTGTACAGCGTTATGATGTTTGAATCTTTGAAATCCTGTGGGACTTGTCCTTCTCGCCAGCAGAGCTCTATTAGCTGGTGGATCTGTAGAGTGAGTGTGTCTTGCTCACTCCTGATTACCTCTATTGGAATCCCATCCTTACCTGGAGCCTTGCCAGATGCAAGCTCATTTATAGCACACTTAACTTCTGTTATAGTGAGAAGTGTGTCCAGGTGGTCAAGAGTTGGTAGGGCCTCTATGGCGTTGAGGGCATCATCCGCTAGCTTGGTCTCACTTGAGTAAAGCTCTAAATAGTGCTCGACCCATCTATCCATCTGCTGTTTCTTATCAGTGATGATTTCTCCAGTCAAGGTTTTCAGCGGTGCGCTTCTTTTGATCATTGGACCACAGGCTTTCTTTATCCCTTCATACATGCTTCTGATGTTTCCCTTATCACTTGCGATTTGAATGGACTCACATAACTTGATCCAATAGTCATTCGCACACTGCCTGGCAGCCTTTTGTACATCCTTCCTCGCTTGCTTCAGCTCACTCAGAGTGTTACGTGTTGGTCTTTCCTTGTTTCTTAAGAGAGCTATCTTCTTTTTATCAATCAAGGGCTGCAGTATCTGGCTGTTTGCCGCATCCAGTCCTGCCTCTTATGATCCACAGTGCCGTAAACCCCTACCGCTGTTTTATAAATAGTTTCCTTAAGTTTACTCCATTTATCATTTACTATACAATTTTCTGATGTATCATTGAAAGTGTCTTCAAGTTGCTGTTGAAATTCGAAGCACTTTCCAGGATCGTGAGTGTTAATAATATTAATCCTGGGGCTAGATTTGTGTTTAGCTGTGTAGATTCTCTTTGGTCTCAGTCTAACCCTTGCAACAACCAAAGAATGATCTGTATCACAGTTAGCACTGTGGTAACTTCGAGTTAATGATGTATGGTTCAGATGTTGTCTCCGTGTGATAATGAAGTCCAGCTGATGCCAATGGCCAGATCTTGGATGTTTCCATGTGACCTTATGCATCTCTTTTGTTTTAAAAAAAAAAAAATGACGACGCCGAACTGGAGATAGTAGACCATTTTACATATCTTGGATCAGAGGTAAATAGCAAATTATCCCTCGATCAGGAAATCAACATCAGGATTGGCAAGGCAGCAACAACAATGAACATGTTAGCAAAAAGAGTCTGGGAGAACAGGAAGCTTACTGCCAAAACAAAAGTCCTCGTCTACCAAGCCTGTGTCCTTAGTACTCTTCTTTATGGCAGTGAAACCTGGACAACTTACTCAGGCCAAGAGAAACGTTTAAACAGCTTTCATATGCGGTGTCTGCGAAGAATACTTGGTATTAAGTGGCAAGACAAAATCACAAATACTGAAGTATTGGAAAGATCAGGTTGTGTGACGGTGTATTCCATGCTCAGTCTTCGTAGACTTAGATGGATAGGACACGTTAGGAGGATGGATGATGGTAGAATACCAAAGGACATCTTTTTTGGTGAATTACAGACGGGTAGGAGATCTCAGGGTCGGCCTCTACTACGATACAAAGATGTGTGTAAGCGGGACATGATTGATACAGGCATTGATAATGCACAATGGGAGCACGTCGCCGCTGAACGTGTTGCATGGAGGGCAACTATCAGAAATGGAATAAAGACAAAGGAGAAAATGATTGCAGATAAAGCACACACAGAGCGTGAGAGACGTAAGATGGTGCAAAATGGTGGAAATGACCAAGTTTTCACATGCACCTACTGTGGGCAAACATTTGCAGCAAGAATTGGCCTTACCAGCCACACTCGCCACCGCCATGGATTGTAGTTATTGCCATATGACAGTTATTAAGCCTTTTTGAAGCACAATGTACCAAACTATCGTCTGTCAAGACGGAAAGGTGCCAATGTATGTTTTAAAAAAGGAGTTTGTAATACATAGGTCATTTCTAGTGCAATGCTCCAGCAGCCTTTGCCCATTATCATTCATGCGACCGATGTTGTATTTTCCAAGGCATACTGGCCATGAACTCGAGTCCTTGCCCACACGAGCATTGAAATCACCGAGCATATAAATGTAGTCGGATTTTGGAACTGCCTTGATTGCAGAGTCTAGCTGCTCATAGAACGTATCCTTCACATCATCAGAGGAAGCCAGTGTCGGTGCATATGCAGTGAGAATGGTGGCAAATCAACAAGAGGTTGCCAAGCGCAGTGATAATAATCTTTCATTACCTCCAGCTGGGATATCAATCATTCCCAGTAGCGAATTCTTCACTGCAAAGCCCATACCATGTTGCCTTTTTTCTGCCTGCCCTCTTCCCTTCCAAACAAAGGTGTAACTGTTTTCCCTGAGTGACCCTTCCTCAGCGAGGCGAATCTCCTGCAGGCCAGCAATATCAATGTTAAGACGATTGAGTTCAGCATCAAACACAGCCGTTTTTCTCACATCGTCAATATTGGTCAAGTCAGTGGAAAATCCTGGACACATAGTTCTCACATTCCAGGTTGCAAGCCGTAGCTTGAGGTTTATATTCTTTTTATTAGTACTTGGTGCATTGGTTTTACAGCCTTCGATTCAGATTTTGTCCTAGCCCCAAGCACCCATTGAAGCAGGCAGGCTGTGGCGGATCAGCACCCAATTGGCTGGGGGCTGCCCAGCTTGAGGCGGGCAGTAGCTGCTCAGTGACACCTGTAGGTGTCTCCCACCGTCAGAGGCAAGGCGTGGCGCCCCATGTCTACGCCAACTGACAAGGACTTATAACCCGTAACAGTTGTCTCTCGCTTTGATTCCGAGACCGGTTAAGACCAGGGATGGAGTTATTGCCTCTCCATAGCACAAAGCCTGGGCTAAAATAAAGAAACCATGTGTTGCCCATGCAGCATGATCCCTCTCTCGGCCTGCCTAGTTCACTCCAGAGGAAAGTTGACACCTATAATCTGGAACAAGACAAGCTGCAGAAGCTGCCAGATCAGCAAAGCAATGCTCTAACTGTCCGCCTGTCGGAGCTTCGATCCTAGACCAGCTGCCAACCAAGGCTTAGGGCCTGGTCTGCCCTGCCATGACTTATTTTGTCTATGGGTTGCATTTCCTCGCACCAGGATAAGGCTAGTACCCTCCCAATTGCGCTCTTCCGCCCGAAGCCGTTGGCACAATGTGGGGTGTCGGGTTTGGTAAGCGCCGCCCAACATTCAGCACTGACAGAAAGCAGGTAGTATCGTCTACTGTCATACGGTAGCTCAGTCATATCTGACTAAGACCTGACCGTAGTATTGTATTAATTGGGTATTCTTTGTACACCCTCACTCCTCCATTTCGAACAGTATTTTGTGCTGACCCCTCTGTGTAGACACGGATCCAGAGTTCCTGTGGGTATTCTTCATCAAGAAAACTGAAAGTGGCTGTTCTGTGCTGTACACTGTTCTGTTCTTCCTTGTCAAATATTCCTCTCACTTTTGTCCGGATTTGTAGTGATAGTCATTGCATAGTGATGTCTGTCTGTACTCAGGCTCTTCTATTGTGCAAGTATGCTTTTACCCATTTGTGCATTCTTCCAATGGCTTTATAGTTTCTGTTTCTTCATCAGATCTTCTTTTCAGACTTTGTCAAAGGCTTTCTTCAGATCTATCCATGCCGCTAGCACCAGCTTTTTCTCTTGAAATACATCCTCAATTTCTTGAGAGGTAGGTTGTTTGATCTTCCGTAGAGTAGCACTGCCTAAAGCCAGCTTGCTGTGGCACAAGGATGTTTTCACTTTCAATGTACCACTGCAGTCTGTGATTGATGATGCTCTCCATTGTTTTGCAGAGACAGCTGGTGAGGCTAACTGGTCTGTAGTTGGAGACAATGGAAGTATCTTTCCCTGATTTTAGGAGGTGTATCATGATCGCTTCTCTCCAGGCTTGTGGAACACTGCCTGAGGTCCAGCTGTTATTAAAGATTTGCAACAGCTTTACGGTTCCTGATCATTTCATTGCAGATACCATCAGCTCCTGGTGACTTTCTCATTTTCAGTTTTGATATGGCTAGCTCCTGTTTGCTGATTATGGTAGGTGCCTCCAGCACATCATGTACCATTTCCTTCTGTCCTGTATGTTGTCATTTCTCTCAAATCTCTTGTTTCTCTGGACTAATTTCGATATTGTTATCTTGTGCGAATGAATCAGCAAAATGGTCAGCTGCTTGCTTTCCTGTTAAGATGTTTCCATCTTTATGTAGTGCAATTTCTGAGTTTCTCCCTGTGCCCTCACCGTTAAGTTGCTTTATTAGCTTCCACAACTTCCTTGTGTCTCTTTCAAAGTTCAATGACTGTTTTCTTCTACCAGTTTGTCCATCTAGCATGCAGCTTAGCCCTTTGAAATTTGGCTTTTGCGTGCTGGTAATTTATTGTGGTGCTCTTGGGGTGTGGCCTCTGCTTGCTTTCTACACACTTCCACATCACTATACAACTGTTCCAGTTCACTACTCCAGTAGGGTTTATATTGTTTACGGGCTCCTCTTGGTTCCGTTTATCTTGCTGCCTGTAGAATGCATTTCCAAAACTCTTCAACTACTTTATGTCTTTATCAGTGTTCAGGTTTCTAACCAGTATGCTGGTGCGATGCTTGTACATTGCCCCAGTCTGCTTTCTTGTAGTTCAACTTCAAGAGGGTGCTGCTTTCATTTACAAGCTCATTTTCTACAGACGGGTCAGACGGCTTGTTAATCACTGGTGACAACACTGGTAGCCTCTGATTTTGAAGGCTATATTTTCATAGAGGTGAGTTTCTTGCAAGCAACATATGCTTACATTTTCTTGGTCCAAGATGTTTTCTATTTCTATTATTTTTTGTTGACTCCCCCCGCATTCCCATGCATTATTTTTAGTTTTTGTATGGTATGGCCAGACACTCTATTCTCAGGTCCCCTGGCTCCACAGGGCATTTGAGAAGGACCTCCAGTAGTTGTGGTTGAACCCTTTTGAGGCACAGGGTCTGGCACTGCACCTGCCTGGGGCGAGCACAATAGCATTTAGCAGTAGTCGACCTATTTTATGGCGTAAGTGCGTGGCATACTGATTTCTGTGGTGCACCTCCTAGCTGGTTGCCTCCATCTTCAGCACCTTTCCTTTACTAATGCAGACTGTGGTCTTACTTGAGTTTAGATGTGTAGGCACGCATACACATGTCTGCACATACATGTACGTGCATACACATCTAGAGATTTCTGGTTATTTCTCAGCGCCAGTGACTCGCTGCCGCCCCTTCTCCTGTTAGCTAAAACAGTTCCGCCATGAGAAGGCCAGGAATTGGGACTTTTGCTGCAGAGGTGATGAATGCATGAGCCATAGGGGTATTTATGTAAGGTTGGTCGCTCACCAAACCCTGCCTCCAGCTACATAACAGCAAAATTTGGAACCTAATTAGAGATCATTTATGGGCTTATCATGTTTTTTCTTCTTGTGTGTGATAATTTTTGAGTCGTGTATTACCACATGTCACTCGAACAAACACAGGAACCCTCCCCCCCCCCCCCCCCCCCCTGTTATCCCATTACAATGTTAGAAATTAAAATCAAGAGTTGTTTATTTACTGGTTACTTGGTGTGTTAAGTTTTTATGTGTGTTCTCATTGATCATTGATATTTACTTTTGTAAATATAATACAACATTTTATTTAATATGTTTTCTTCAAATTCTCCCAGTACTTCAAATTCTTCTATAATGATTCCATTTGTTGCAGCTTAAAAAGTCGCTTAAAAGTCGACAGGGTCAACTTCATTGCACCAGGTTTTATCCCATATGGCTCGGTCTCTTTCCGCAGCATGGAAAGCGTCGCACAAAGTACGAACTCAGTAGCTTTTAGCGACAACCCCAGGAGTCTCCAAAACATTTAACTCGTAAACCGAAGGACGCGGCCCGGAATCGAACCCACAACTTTCGGAGCACGAGTCAAACGGCTTGACCACTTCATTGTTCCAGCTGCGTTCCCTTTCTTCATATGTTTGATAGCACCAGTGACTTCATCTTTTAGTAAAGCTGGACCTTCTAAATTACTTTCTTCTGTTAATTCTGCTCTTTCTCCGTCATATAACTCTCTTATGTATTCATTTCATCTCTTTATCATAGCACTTACTTCTATTAATATTTTTGATGTTTTTTTTTTTTCTATTTCAAATATACAGTGACTGTGAAAAATAGCTACAATGCAATAACTAAAATACAGAGTATAGATGAACAATGGGAAATGTTAAGGGACTCCATTCATCAAACTAGCAAAGCCGGGAAGGTTAACCCGGTCAACAAATGCCCGCAGAAGTCGGATGTGTCGGCCTAACGGCGCAAGAACGCAGCTCTGCTGTAAACAGGCACAACGCAATCACATCCGAAAAAAAACTCCGGATGAACGAAGAAGAAGAAGAAGAAAGAAACTAGCAAAGAAGTATTACCGGAGAGAGGCAAAATAGCTAAGAAAAAATGGATGAATGAAGATATCTTAAAACTGATGGACAAAAGAAAACAGAGTAAAAATGACAAACAAGAATACGCTAAGATAAATAAAGAAATAAAAGATAAATGTGGGAAGGCTAAAGAAAGTTGGTTAAACGAGCAATGCAAAAAAAAATTGAATTAAATTCCATTAAAGATACAAAAAATATGCACAGACAAATCAGTGAGCTTACAGGAAGAAAAATAAGAATAAATACAGGGTGTTTGAAATCAAAAACAGGAAAGATAATATTAGAGGAAGATGCTATAATGAAGAGGTGGAATGAGTATATAAGAGAACTATATGAAGGAGAAAGGGGAGAATTAACAGAAGATAGTAACTTAGAAGGTCCACCTATTCTGAAAGAAGAAGTCGCTGACGCTATGAAACGTATGAAGAAAGGAAAAACAGCTGGGCCAGATGAAATCACAATAGAAGAATTAGAAGTATTGGGAGAATTTGGAGTAGATATATTAACCAAAATGTTGAATGATATATACAGCAGTGGATATTTACCCAGTGATATGCTGAAATCTTTATTTATAGCTATACCAAAAAGACCAGGAGCAATTGATTGTGAAGATTTTCGTACAATTAACCTTATAAACCATATCACTAAGCTTCTACTCAGAATCATAATGAGAAGAATCAAAAAGAAAATAAAAATGGAAATTAGTGAAGAACAGTATGGATTTGTGGAAGGAAAGGGCACAAACAATGCAATTTATACATTACGGACACTAATAGAAAGGTCAATAGAGAAACAGAGAGACATATATTTGTGCTTCATAGATTATACTAAGGCATTTGATAAAGTAAAAACATGATGAACTGATTAAAATGTTGGAAGATATCAACATTGATGGAAAAGATTTAAGAATAATAAAGAATGTTTACTGGAACCAAGTAGCAGCAATTAAAATGGGAAATACAGAGGGTAGTTACGAACAGATAAAGCTAGGAGTACGACAAGGGTGTGTCTTGTCACCAGATCTTTTCTCCCTGTATAGCGAAGTAATAATGAGAGAGATCAAAGAGATGCCAGGAATACTAGTTGGAGGTTATAATATAAATAATATACGCTATGCAGATGACACAGTATTGGTGGCGGATAATTCAACAGACCTACAACAATTATTAGACGTTGTAGTAACAGAGAGTGCAAGGAAAGGGACTCTCCTTGAATATCAAGAAAACAGTAACAATGGTAATATCAAAGAAAATGGTGACACCAAATTGTGACATAGAAATAGAAGGGAAAATGCTTAACCAAGTTGATAATTTTAGATACCTAGGGGCATTTATAACATCAGACGGAAGATGTACAACAGAGATTAGGAGTAGAATTAGTTAGTCTTTCCTCTTGAGCCTAAGGCGGCGCATAGGGCAGAAGTCCTGTCTCTCCATGCTTGGCGGTTCGCTGCTACCTGTTGTAGATCTTGGATATTTACTTGGCCATTGAATGAGCCTTCTCTAATGATGGTTCTACGCAGGGTCTCTCTTGGTCTTCCCCGTTTTCTTTTCCCTACTGGTGACCATATGAGGGCTTGGTAGGGGAGTCTTGACTTGTCCATTCTGAGTACATGGCCGATGTAGTTCCAACGGCGTCTTCTTATGAAATTGGATACTGTATCTTGCTTAGTCTCTTGTCTTATTTGCGAATTGGTTCTGAAGTCTGTCCAGTGGATGTTTAGAAGTCTTCTAAGACATTTGTTCTCAAAATTGTCTAATTTTTTATCTAAAGCTACCGTTGATTTCCAACTTTCACAACCATACGTTAACACTGGAATCACACAAGAGTTGAAGATTTTAAGTTTTGTGTGTTTGCTGAGTGTCTTTGACTTCCAGATGTTTGACAGCTTATTGAAGGCACTAGATGCCAGTGCGATTCTAGATGATATTTCTGGTGTTGAGTCCCCTGTAGATGTCATTTTGCTTCCTAGGTATGTAAAGCTGTTGACTTTTTCAAGAACGTAGCTGTTCAATTTGGTGTCATCTGAACTGGTGGTAAGATCAATAGTCTTTGTTTTTGTGGTGTTAATTTGGAGACCAATTTGTCCTGAAACATTTTGGAGGTGGTTTATTTTCTCTTGGGCATCCGGGTGTGTTGAACTCAAAAGCACTATGTCGTCGGCAAAGTCCAGGTCTTCTAGAATTTTGTCAACCCAATGGATACCCATATTTGTGTTGTTTGTGCATTTGCGCATGACCCAGTCGATAGCTATTCCAAAAAGCATCGGTGATAAGACACAACCCTGTTTCACTCCTGTTTCGACTGAGAACCAGTCAGAGTTGCCTGTTTCTGTTCTTACGCAGCAACGTGTTTCTTTGTAGAAAGATTTTATGACGTTGGTATATTTGGTAGGAAAACCATAGATGTTAAGTAGATTCCAAAGTGAAGGACGGTGGATACTGTCGAAGGCTTTTTGAAAGTCGACAAAGTTGGTGATTAATTTCGACTGGAATTCTACTGAGTCTTCAATGATTATTCTGAGGGTGAAAATGTGGTCTATGCATGACCGTTTTGGTCTGAAGCCTGCTTGTTCTTCTCTGAGTCCTTTCATCTATCGCCTTTTTCAATCTCTCAAGTAACATGCTACAAAAAAGTTTTCCTGGTACTGACAATAGAGTGATACCACGCCAATTATTGCAATCAGACATATCGCCCTTTTTAGGCAGTTTGAAAATTACACCATCTTTCCACTGTTGTGGTGGGGATTCGCTTTGCCAGATTTCATTGATCAGCTGTAACAAACGTTGTAAGGTGTTCTCATCTGCTGCTTTGAGCATTTCTCCTGAGATTTCATCTTCACCAACAGCTTTGTTGTTCTTCAATTTTTTGATGGCTGCTTTAATCTCTTCCATGGTGAATAACTCGCAGGAGGCATCTAATGGGGGCATAGTCAATAATATGAAATATCCTTGGAATTCAACAAGTTTCAGCGAAGTAACATAACATTTAGAGCCAGAAATCTGGCTCTGAAACAGCGGGAAGTTTTACGATGGTGGTTTGTCGGACCGCCGATCAACCGTTTTAAGCCGAGCTAGAAAGAAACACGTCTCGCCATCTTGACCTAGAACCGGAAACAGGAGTAGAATAGGGCAGGCAAAAGCCGCTTTTCAGAAAATGAAGAGTATCTTATGCAATAAGTCACTATCAATGAATGTAAGAAAGAGAGTGCTGAAATGCTATGTAGAACCAGTTTTGCTGTATGGCAGTGAATCTTGGAACTTAAATGAACAAATTAAGAAGAAATTAGAAGCAACAGAGATGTGGTTCCTGAGACGAATGTTGCGAATTCCTTGGACTGCCAGAGTAACTAACGACGACTGCCTGAAACAGGCTAATGAAACTAGAACATTATATACAACAATAAGACAGAGACAAACATCTTTCGTCGGTCACGTGATGAGAAGAGAGGCATTGGAGAACATCGTAACAACTGGAAAGATCGAGGGGAAGAGAGGCAGAGGTAGACCAAGAGAAGTGATGCTGGATGGATTGAGACGGTGGCATGGAGGAATATCAGCAGCAGAGTTGATCCAGAAAACCAAAGACCGAGATCTATGGAGAGCCATGAACGCCTACGCCAGCCGGCACGGCACTTGATGATGATGATGATTTCAAATATCCTTTGTTTACTCTTATTGTTCTTCTTGTCAACTCATTAATCTGTCTGTGCATATTCTATGCATCTTAAATATATATCCCCCTCTGACGTGTGTCCACGTTGTCGTGGTAGAGGGGCTTGCATGTTCCAATGGCCTCAAGAGTTATGCCGACTGTTGCACAGCTACTGGTAGGATCTCCCATGTCGGACAGGTCTAAAGGATAGGCACCAGACCAAGAGACAAAAACACATGCTGCTCTGCAGGTAGATTGGGGGTAGATAGATGACCCGTGGGTTTCCAATTCACAAAGTCACATCTTCGCAGAAAATCTGTTTTTCAACCACAATTCGAGCAAGTTTAGCGATGAAACTATGCTGATTCAGGGGTGATATTTTATATGGCAATTAAAATTCACATTAAGCAAAGACATCTATTGGATTCATCGATTCCGATCATTCCGCTGCCTCTGTGGGATGTGCTCCCCGGCAGTTAGCAGCTTGCACAGATCCGTAGAGCACACTTTATTCACAAACTTCCAGTTTCTTAGTTCTATATAATATTTTAGTTCGTAATGTTTAATAGTTTCTATTATATCACCTAATAATTTTGTGCCAATCTCTCTGGTCGAGGGGGGTTACACCACTTTCTCCGTAATCCCATTTATCACGCAGAGTATCGTAGCGGGCAAGAACTGGAAGCGGTACTACCCCCACTGATGACTTCGGGATAACTGAGCCGGCCTCTCAGAAAGCAATGGCAAATTACTGAGCGTAATCTTGTAACATTTTCACCTGTTTTTCAACCACAATTAAAGCAAGTTTAGCAATGAAACTTTCCAACTTCTGTAAAATTGAATACAGAATTTGAAGATCCATCTACAATTGATAGTTTTCTATTGAAAAGCGCCAGAAACAACATTATTTACGGTTCAGTGTGCAGTTTTCATCTTTCTCTGCGTTCGAGGTTTGTCTCAACCAATGGGTCATAGGCGGATTATGAAAACTGACTTCAAAAATATGTTCTATCGTGTTAATTGATTAAAAAATAGTACAAGTATACAAATAAATTATTAATAATCTTTAAACTTGTGTTCTCTTTAACTTTAGTAGGTCAAATTGCATGTTTTGAGTGTTGAAAAGTGAAAGTTTACATGCCATAGCGATCGATATGAGCATGCGCAGTCGCCATGGCACATGGCCATGCGTTTACCCATTCACAAAGGCACGCTTTGCAGAAAATGTTGTTTTTCATCCACCCTGCAGCGATTAAAGCGATGAAAGTTTTCAGATATATATTTAAAATTGTATGCAGAATTCAAAAATACATCTATAATTGAATTAACCCTATAAGGAACACCAGAATAGTGTTACAAAGTGCACATGCCAGTCGGATAGATATGCGCAAAGAACAAAAACACATCTTCGCAGAAAATTTTGTTTACATCCACCTTGAAGCAATTACAGCGATGAAACTTTCCAGATATATTTAAAATTGTATGCAGAATTCAAAAATACATCTAAAATTGAATTAATTTTACCAGAAACACATACCAAGAAAGTTAATCAACATGACCAGACTATGCATGGAAGATACTTATAATATAGTAACATATAAAGGCAGGAAATCAGACCCCTTCCAAATAACATCTGGCTTGAAACAGGGTGATGCACTATCGCCGCTACTCTTCAATCTGGCTCTAGAGAAAGTTGTAAGGAAGGTAAAGGAGGAATGTGATATTGGAGGAACATCCAAGCTGCTTGGTTATGCAGATGATATAGATATTATAGGGCAAAGTGAACAAAGGACATTGGAAATATTGACTCACTTAAAGGAAAAAGCCCAACAGATGGGGCTGGTTATCAACCAAGATAAGACAGAATATATGGTAATTTCAAGAGACGGAATGGCTAAAAACTCTGGCCACATACAAATAGATAATATGACCATTAAAAGAACGGAAACATACAAATTGGATACAATCTTGAACTGCTCCAACATCATAAGGGAAGAAATACAAACTAGAATCAACTCTGGAAATAAGATATACTATGCACTACACATCTACTAAAATCAAAGGCGCTATCTCATAACACCAAAATCACAATATACAAAACACTGATCAGACCATTTGTGCTGTATGGCTCTGAAACCTGGAGTACAACGAAAGGAGACGAAGCCTTGTTACAAACCTTTGAGAACAAAATTTTAAGACGCATCTTTGGACCCATTAGGGATACACAAAGTGGAGAGTGGAAAAGAAGAAGTAACAAAGACATTTATGATCTGTTTAAGTCTCCCCTAATCACTGGTATCATGAAGGCTAATAGACACAATGGCTGGGGCATATAGAAAGAATGGAAGATAATAGGGAAACAAAACTCGCTTAACACTCAGGAAATAAATGACCGTAGACCCCGAGGTAGACCAAGAAGGTGGTGGAGAGATAATACATGTACAGACCTACAAGCACTTGGAATCAATGACTGGCAAGAGAAGGTCCACCAGAGAGACGAATGGAGACGGATTGTATTTGCAGCAAAGAACCTCAATGGCTCGGAATGCTGAAGAAGAAGAGAAGAAGAAGAAACACCCCAAAAAAATTAATTACGGTAAGTATGAAATATATTATTATTTATATAAAAGGTCCCAATGATATCAACCAATAATCGCCGTGCACAGAATATTAGGCAAACCTTTCCTGGAATACCCAGGATGATGTGTGTTATTGTCATGTGAGATTTGAATGAATGAATGACGTCGAAAGAATGCATGGTTTGAACTAGCGTGAACTGGGAGACACTGTGAATCATGGCTATATGATTCCGTACATGATTTCTGTTTTCATTTCCGGTCGCGGCACGATGGAACTCGCTATAATTTATATGTATACTTGTACTATTTTTTAATCATTTAACATCACAGAACATATTTCTGAAGTCAAGTTTTCAAATAACCATTTGAGACAATCTCGCATGCACAGACCGCTGGTGGAGGAAACGGACACACTGAAGAGCGCCAATATCGGGTGAGGAGCATGAGAAATTCAAATACTCAAATAATAGCAACTCGTCTCACCTTCACAAAAATGTTAATATCTTCACTTAGAAGTGACATACAGGCACCATTGAGGTACCATTAGATTTTGATTTTCAAGGCCTACCAACTGTGGTGGTCTCATGAGTAAATACTCAAATTTAAAATCGTGATGGGGCTGTCTACTAGTACTAGACTATAGTTAGTATTATTAATACTCAGCTATGATGATCATTCATTATCATATGATCTGCTGGGCTGTGTCGAGGACTCTGCCCACTAAAATAAAATAATACATTATACACTGAAATTATCGAACATGATTAAACAAACAAAACTGATTACTCACAACTGTAGCCTAATTGTGGCTCAAGTTGTCACCGTGAGCCGTGATATAATTGCAAAATGCCGAGATCTCCACGCGGGCAATCCTACAATGTTCCAATAACATAACGGCGAATGTTGTTTTCGCCGAAGTCAGTCACGTGACACAAACTGTTGTTTGTCCATCAAGAATGATGATGACCATTCATTTCATCCAGTGGGGTTGAAGGTATGGAGCCGTGAGTTCTAAAATAGCTGATAAGGCCTATTTTGGCTCGAAATGTTCTTTGACAATGTGGGCAAAGAATGCTTGACGTCTCTGGAGGAGGATTTCCTGCAGTGGTTTTTCTGTCCTGCCTTTTCTTCACAGCTCTTGCAGTCCTGGTTGCCTCACATATGACTGCACCCTTGCGTAATGATGCACGCCACGAATTTCGGTCTCTGGCTGCGGCCTCCCAGGTGTCATGATGAATTCCAAAAGCATTCAGTGAAATTTTCAGAGTGTCTTTAAAACGTTTCCTCTGGCCACCTTGGGAGCGTTTACCACAACGCAGTTCGCTGTAAAAAATTCGTTTAGGGAGCCTGTGATCTGGCATGCGAGTCAAGTGACCAGCCCAGCGAATCTGATTCTTCATCAGTAGAGTGTGGATACTGGGCATGGATGCTCTTTCTAGGACTTCAGTGTCTGGAATCTTGTCTTGCCATTTAATCTTCAGTAGCTTCCTTAGGCAGACTGTGTGGAAGTGGTTTAATTTCCTAGCGTGTCGCTGATAAACAGTCCAGGTTTCACAAGCATATAGCAGTGTGGATAATACAACTGCTTTGTAGACTTTTAGCTTTGTTTGCAGGCTTATTCCAGTTCTGTTCCATACATTCTTGTACAGTCTGCCAAAGGCTGCACTGGCCTTGGAGATTCTTGCATTCACTTCGTCATCGATTGTGGCAGCTTGTGACACGGTGCTGCCAAGATAGGTGAATTTGTCCACAACACTTAGTCTATGATCATTCACTTTGATATTCGGCACAGTGTAATTATTCCCTGGAGCTGGCTGGTACATCACTACAGTCTTCTCCAAGTTGATATTGAGCCCAAAGTTGGCACAGGCATGTGAGAAAGCTGAAACATTATGTTGCATGTCCGCCTCTGAGTTGGCGTATAGAGCGCAATCATCAGCAAACAGGAGCTCTCTGACGGTGCCGCTGTTAATTTTGGTTTTAGCTTTCAGCCTTCTGAGATTGAATAACTTTCCATCCATACGGTAGTTGATGTCTATTCCAATGTCGTCGTTCTCGAAGGCATTCATCAACATGGCTGAAAACATGAGGCTGAACAGTGTTGGTGCCAGGACACATCCTTGCTTCACTCCATTGGTGACAGGAAAGGGTTCAGACAGTTCACCATTTTCCTGTACTCTTGCCTGCATGCCGTCATGAAATAGCCGCACTATTTGGACAAACTTTCGTGGACAGCCATATTTTGCCATAATCTTCCACAGTCCTTCTCTGCTGACTGTATCAAAAGCCTTGGTAAGGTCAATGAAAGTGGAGAACATTTCGCAGTTCTGTTCCTGACATTTCTCTTGCAGCTGCCTTGCAGCGAAAATCATGTCAACAGTTCCACGTTCTTTTCTGAAGCCACATTGACTCTCAGGAAGAAGACCTTGATCGAGATGGGCTGTGAGGCGATTGAGAAGAATTCTGGCGAGTATCTTCCCTGCAATTGAAAGCAAGGAGATGCCTCGGTGGTTGTCACAGGATTGGCGGTTTCCTTTACGTTTGTAAAGGTGGACTATTGACGCGTCCTTAAAATCTTGTGGCATGGTCTCGTTCATCCATATGTTTGTGAAGACTTGGTGAAGCTGCTCTGTTAGGACCGGCCCACCTGCCTTGTATATCTCTGCTGGGATGGAGTCAGGACCAGGTGCCTTGCCGCTGGAGAGTTGCTGGATGGCTTTGTTTACTTCCACTATGGTTGGCAGGTCATCAAGTGTCTCATTGGTGGGAACTTGAGGAAGGCAGTTGATGGTTTCATCATCGAAGAAGGAAGTTGCATTTAAGATTTTGCTGAAATGCTCTGCCCAGCGTTGAAGGATTTCTTTCTTATCGGTGACCAATGTTCCCCCATCTGCACTGAGGAGGGGAACTATGCCTGGTGATGAAGGACCATAGACCGCTTTCAGTGAGTCGTAGAAGTTTTTCATATCATGTCTGTCAGCAAAGCCCTGAATTTCATCAGCTTTGCTGCTCAGCCAGGAGTCCCGCATGTGCCGAAGTTTCTGCTGCACTACTCTCTGAATGTTCTTGAAAGCATCTTTTTTTGATGTTGACTTTGGGTCATTCAAATGTGCCTTGAGGAGAAGATGTTTCTCGGCCAGCAATTGGTTGATGTCTTCGGAATTTTCATCAAACCAGTCTTTATGCTTTCGGGGGGCTGGGCCCAGGATTTCCATAGCAGTGTTGTAAATTATGTCCTTTAGGGCTCTCCATTCTGTTTCTGTATCCTGTTTAGCTTCAACATTTGGTTTGAGGCGGTCTTCCAGCATATTTTCAAACGACTGCTGCATTTTCTTGCTGTTTAGGCGGGTGACATTTAGCTTTGTTTGCATTTTCGCCCCTTGAGGACGCCGTGGTGGCCTGATGTGGATGTTCATTTTCGAGACAATGAGACGATGGTCTGTCCAACATTCGGCACCACACATGGATTTTGTCACTCGAACGTCTTGTCTGTCACTCCTCCTGACGATGACATAGTCAATGAGGTGCCAGTGTTTCGAGCGAGGGTGCATCCACGATGTCCTATTTCTCATGGGGAGACGGAAAATTGTGTTCGTAATCAGGAGATCATGTTCGGCACATGTCTGAAGGAGGCGGAGTCCATTGCTGTTACAATTTCCGACTCCATGCTTTCCAATAATGCCACTCCAAGAGGTGGTGTCCGTGCCTACTCTGGCATTGAAATCCCCAAGGAGTATAAGTTTGTCTCCTTTGGGAACAGATGTTAATACATTGTGCAGGTCCTCATAGAACTTGTTCTTGACATCATCTTCGTTGGTCATAGTTGGTGCGTAGACACTCACAATGGTTGCGTGCTTCCTTCCATTTAGCAGAGGCAACTTCATGGTCATGAGCCTGTCGTTTATAGCCTTTGGAAATCCAGCTAATTTGCCGACCAGGGCCGACTTAATGGCAAATCCCACACCGGATTGGCGTCTTTCCTCGCTTTTCCTTCCACTCCAGAAAAATGTGTAGCCGGCACCTATTTCACAGATTTGGCCTTCTTCTGCAAGTCGTGTCTCGCTCAAGGCTGCAATGTCGATGTTGTACCTGCCCAGCTCTCTCCCAATCAGTGCTGTTCGTCTCTCTGGACCCGACGCGCCGTCTCTGTCAAGTAGGGTGCGTACATTCCAAGTTCCAATTGTTAAGGGAATATGGTTTACTCTTTTAGCTTTGCTTGTTTTATCTTTCTTTGTATGTCGACCGCAGTTAGGGTACCCACCAACCGCGGCTAGCTGGTTAGGTAGTGATGAAGCAGACAATGTTTAGGGCACCTTTTCTAGCCCCTTCCTCATGCTATGGAGGTGAGCAGTGTGTTCCTATAGAGGGCTGCTCAGTCGCTCAGGGGGCTGCCGAATCCCACTGCTGCTCCGGTCAGTAGAAGACGACCATATGGCCTGAGCCGCCTGTGTGCAGGTCTGCGACTACGGCTGCCAGCGTACCCACGCCTGCCGCTTTGCCGCTCGCCCATCGCCACAGGGCTTGAAGGTGATATGTGACGTTGGATGAAGAATGACTTGCGCGATGACTTGGATTAAAGTGAGGAAGAGTTGCGCAATTCGTCGACCTCACTCTCTCGCCTGAGTCCATCTGAGTCCAGTGGCAAGACAAGTCGAGACGACTGGAGACGAATACGGTGCAATGTATGACCAGGGCGCTCTACGTGCCTTGCCGTGCTCATTACGTCCCACAACGCTTTGCAGGTAAACGCCGTCTTGCCCGTTGAATCAGGAATGATTTCTTCCGCGCAGTCTGCCGAATCCTGTCTTCACATGCTGGGTAGGCATACCCTAGTTTACCTCTTGGTTTGACACCAAATCGGATACCCATGCCTGGTTTAGCCAGCCTCTCACAGCTGTTGCCCGGGGGTGGCCGCTGTCGCATGCTGACAGCTACTAGGAGCCACAGGCACGAGCTGGGTGTCAGGCTTGGACCAGTGGGGGATGGGTCCTGAAAGGACATGAGAGTCATCCTTACCAAAGGTGCTACCAATGCCTGACACCCCGTACCCCCCTATGACGCCCCCTGTGACACAAACTATAATAAGCGCATCTCACGAACGTGATCGTAAGACATTCGAAAACCTGACTGTTGTTGGTCATCCTCACTGTCAGCCACACACAGATTGGAAGACTTGAAAAGATAATCAACACGAGGCCATGCGCATCATTTTGGGCTGCACGAGAGACACCAGCTGTGTAGCAATGAGATACCTCCTTGACTTCCCGACAATGGAACACAGGATCAAGATATGGAGAGCTCGTGCATACTTAAAGATAAGTGCAGATGAGCAGCACCCTCTGCATGACGGTATATTCAGAGAAAAGGGTGGCAGGCTAAAAAGGGGCAAATCATGGATGGGTCGGGTGGAAGATGTCATCAGACAGGTCTGCAGTCTTACCAGCATCAACCCCGGCAAGGAATGGGTGCCGGTGCCTCCAGCTTTTAAGTGCACTTTCTCATGCATTATCACACTCGACAGACGATGCAGAGAGCAGAACCCTGCCGCTGTCAATGCAGAGGTCAACGTGCTCATCTAAGAACACTCAGATAGCCCCGAAGTGCTCATCTATATAGATGAATCGGTACTTCAATTTTAATTCACCGCAAACAACTGCAAACAAAGAAGAATCCCTTCGAACCTCATTTGCATCGGTCCGGCAATCATTTTCCGGTTTAGTGTTCGGTGGACTGCTAGACCGATTGATGGATGTTTTTTTTAAGTTTTTGGGCCAGTAGGGCCCTCACTGTCGTCGACATTGAGGGCCCTACTGGCCCAAAACTTAAAAAAACATCCATCGATCGGTCTAGCACTCCACCGAACACTAAACCGGAAAATGATTGCTGGACCGATGCAAATGAGGCTCGAAGGCTTCTTTGTTGCGGTGAATTAAAATTGAAGTACCGATGAATCTGTTGTAAAGCAGTAGAGAAGTGCATGGGCATTTACAGCCCGTCCAGCGGGCCGAACCGTTCAAGAATCCAGTGGTGCCCACTCTATGACCACGAGCAGCATGACGATGGAGGTGATGGCAGTTACACAGGCTTTCATATGGCTGGAATCACAACAATATACCAACGTGTGTGTACTAAGTGATTCAATAAGCATGATTCAGAAGGTCGTAGCTGGATTTGTACATAGACAGTGGACTGAGTGGCTGCGGAAGTCTGTTGTCCGTAAAGTCACCTCCATCTTCGTCCCGGGACATAAGGAAGTCGAGGGAAATGAACGAGCTGATAAAATGGCTGGCTCTGCACTCCCTGTAGATGGCCAGCCCATGGGTCGTGCCGATGTTATTAACGTCCTCAAAGATATGGCGAGAACAGAGGACTTTGACGTCAGTGATTCCACATCGCTGTCCAGGATGAAAGACTTGGGAGTAAGAATTGGCACGGCCAGACGCGAGAGGTACATGGGGAAAACGAGGTGTCTCGTCAACCAACACAGAACTGGCACTATTAGCCACCGAACGCTGATGCATATGCTGGAGGGAGGATCTGAGCACCTATGGACCTGTTCGGAGTGCAATGAAGATACCCCAACTGATAACATCTGAGGGATACAGAATAATCTATTCTGGTGGAGAGAAACAACAGCGAGGAGTAGCAATTATAATGGAACACAGAGATCAAAATCGATCATAGGATATTGGACTGTATCAGATAGAGTGTTACTGGTGAAGTTGAGTGGAAGACTTTTTTATGTCAACGTCATACAAGTTTATGCACCAACAGCAGACAGTAGTGATGACAGCATTGATTAATTTTATAATGATTTAGAGAAAGCCTTAAAGAAATACAAGAATTATGAATTAAATATCATAATGGGTGACTTGAATGTCAAAGTTGGAAATCAACAGGACGGATGCATAGCAGGCAAGTATGGACTAGGACAGTGGTTCTCAACCTTTTTTTGGCCCGTGCCCCCCCCCCTTCACCATATTTTCAGAACGCCATTCCCCCCCCCCCCCCTTCCTATCAAAAATTTGGCCCGTGCCCCCCTTCATCGTATTTTCAGAACGTCATTTCCCCCCCCCCCCCTCTTTTCATATTTCCTATCTAAAAATCCCCCACCCCTACACAGTATACGTAAACATGGAAGGTAAATTTAATAGCATATACTAAAACAAGTCTAGACATCCACATAAAACATGATTTGTGGGTCTACTTACTTTATAAAATGAATATTAGAAGGATGAGACGTATATAACTGTAAAGTATGAAGGGAAAAACAATATCAAGTAATCGGTTCTTGTATTAACGCGATCTTGAAATGGTCTTCATTACCCCCTGGAAATCCTAAAATTCCCCCCTGGGGGTAATTCCCCACCGGTTGAGAACCACTGGACTAGGAGAACAGAATGAAAGAGGCTGCAGACTTGTACAGTGGGCAAAAGAGCAGGATTTGATTATTGGAAACACGTGGTTTCAACAGCACCCAAGGAGATTATGGACATGGAGGAGTCCTGATCATAAGATCAGAAATCAGACTGATTACATTCTCATCAACAGAATATTTCAAAATGCCTTCTCATCTCATCTCACCATGTTCCTCTTGTACCTTGCAGTATCGAGGTGAAGTATAAACAGCGGGAGAGTGCCCACTTATGGGCTTCATGTATCGATATTCCCATGGACTCTGTTATTCCCTGCATCCATCGTTTACGTGGTCGGCCTCTTCCTCTGTTTCCCTCTGGTCTGTACATCATTGCTTGTTGTGGTATACTGTTAGTTGGTAACCTACGTGCATGGAAAAACCAATTGACCTGCTGCCTTCTAATAAAATCTAGTGCAGCTATAAACCCCACTTTTGTTCTGATTTCTTAATTTCTGATCTGATCTCTTCTTGATACATTAAGTATTTTTCTTAGGAATATCATGTCTGTTGTTGTGATTTTTCTTTTCTCTTTTTCTGTCACTGTCCAGGTTTGGCATTAGTAACATAGAGTTGGTAGGAAGATTGTGTTGTAAAGTGCTTTCTTAGTAATTATTGATATATGTTTGTTATTTAGTATTGGTGCCATTTGTCCAATGAGCTGGTTTGCCTTATTGCATCTATTTTCGATCTCGTCTTCTGATCTACCATTTGATGATATTATACTTCCTAGGTACTTGAAACTCTTTACTTGTTTCAAGTGATGTTCGTTTATGTGTTGTTGTTTTTTCTTCTTTATTTATAGTCAATACCTCTGTTTTACTTGTGCTAATTTTCGTGTTATGTTCCCTACACATTCGTTTAGATTATTCATGTGGTCTTGTAATTGAACTTCTGATTTTGCTATTAGTGCTTGGTCGTCCGCAAACAGATAATGATAAAGTTTTAATACATTTTTGGTGTTTTAAATGAAGGTAATTAAGTCACAGTATTTATATATAAAATGAATGCAGATTACATTTTTAAAAAGTTACTGAAGGCACATCTCTCTCTCTAATCTTGTACATAACAATAACTCTACAAAGAAGGTCATTCTATAATTCTTAGTTATCTCAAAAACTAAAGCTGATAGAAAAGATCTGATTACATTTTTAGAATCAGCAACACAAAATTACTCAAGACCAGCTATACAATTTAAAGTAACAAATTGTGTGTAAACATGTGTAATATAACAATAGAAATAACGTTGTCTTTATGTCTTCTCAATTCACAAATTTTTTGCTGTTTTGATACTTTGTCAGAATCTGGAATGTCTCCAACAGAGATGCAGGAACATCGTTACGCCCGCCAGGCGAATAGTCCCCGACCGGAATGCAGGAACATCATTACGCCCGCCAGGCGAACATTAGTTACCTGCCCGCAGGTGGCTGGCTGATGCGATAGCCAGCGGTCAGGCAAGGACAAAGCAAGACGCACGCAGTCTGCGTGACGTCAATCCACAGAGGGCAAGCGCTCTGCGAGAAACTGACAGACAGCTTGGGTAATCGGACCAGACATGACGTGTGGGTAGAGAAAGGCTTTGTGTAGTTCTGTGCCCGAAAGTCGAGTGCTTGTACATCTTGTAAGATAGACTGTAAGCTGTGGGTTGTCTGTAAGTGTATTGATGCATTGTATATGTATTGTAATGATCATCAAATGCCAAACTAGATCGTATTGCATGTGACTTGTAAATAAATCCATTGAACTTCGTGTCGTTGTGTTTCAAGTCTAATCATGTTGTACTTGTACTTGTCTCACATGTGTTAGGTATAACGAGCCAGGTTTAAGACCCTGACATGTGTGAACGTGGGTAGCTCGTCCTTGTTGATTATTTGAGCCAAACGTATGAACGTGGGTAGCTCGTCCTTGTTGATTATTTGAGCCAAACGTATGAACGTGGGTGCATCGTCCAGCTTTCAATTAATTAAGATTTGAACCTAGATTTATGAGCGTGGAAGACTTGTCCGGCTAGATGTGAACGTAAAGTACATACATTTGTTTGATCTTGTAAACGTGTAAAACATCAGTGATTGTGTAACTTGTCGCCATTTTGACCTTGTCGACATTGTGAAGTCGTCGCCATTGTAACCTTGTCGCCATCTTGAAAACTTGATGTCTATGTCCTTACTGAATGTCATCTTGATGTAAGTGATGTATCATCAATGTTGTAGAGTGTTGAGAGATAGTTAGATTGTCTTTGTGAAGTCGATTGTGGAAAACAGAAAGTTTCGGAAAGAAAGTGACTTGTGGTTTTGAAAAAAATTGTTGACTGACGACATTACGACCTACAATTACACTCAACGCCATACAAACCTAATCAAAACTTAGTGACAAGCATACACACCACATCAGATAGACGCTAATTTATTCCTCCCAAAACAAAGCAGGTTTTCTGTGCCATCTGAAACCCTTGCCGGTAGAGGTCATTTGTGTTTCGAAGTAGCGACCCTACAGTTCCTAGCCCTGGTTTGAACAATTCTCCACCGCATCCAGGACACTTGAGTATATTTTCTTTTCTATACACTTGTGGATGCAAATTTGGGCACAAATTGTAAGTTGAACACAATTGTAAATTTTTCACTTTACTAACAACTTGTAACAAATTGTGTGTCTGACAACTCATTTGCATTTAAATATTCCATCATGTCTTCATTAAATGATTTCATCGAGATGGGTTTAAAGTTAAAGTTAACTGGTGATGAGTTAACAAAGTGGAGTGAAAGAAAATACTCTAATACCTCCTAGTACAGGAAAAAGCTAACGAACGCGACGAGAGAGCGGCTGAAAGGGCTGCCAAGCAATTAGAGGCAGAAACAGCCTTAAGACAGGCAGAGCTAGAACAGTCTGCAAAAACAAAGCAAGCTGAATTAGATAGTGAATTGAGGAAGGCAGAGATCTCAGCTCAGAGTAAAAGGGAAGAGCTGGAGTTACAACTAAAAATTAAGCAACTTGAAACTGATACTGCCATAGACAAAGAGTCTAAGAAAGCTGAAAGACTGGAGAAAGAAAACCAGTACAAGAAATATCAAGGTATTGTGAGAAATTATACCTCAGGTGATTGCATTGCAGCCTTCACCCAGAATTTTGAAACTTTGATGGACCATTACCAGGTCCCACTGTCTGAATGGAATATTATTTATATGAGAAGTTTGTCAGGGGAGCCTCTGAAAGTCATAGAGACTATCCCCAAAGACCTCAGAAAGGATTACCATTATCTTAAATCAAAGATTATGGCACATTTTATGCTAGATGAGGCAGGTTACAGAGAACAATTCAGCAAGTTGAGTCCAAAACCGACTCAAACGTTCTCTGACTACCTCTGCTTAGTCCGAGATATATTTACCAAATGGACTTCAGCAGCTAAAATAGATAAAGATTATCAGAAATTAGAAGATCTTATCATCAGGGATAAAGTCATCTCATCCCTTCCATCAGCATTTTCAAAATTTTTGCAAGAGAATGAATGTACGAGTGTAGATCAGATTGAGAGACGTGGTTCGGCTTGTTATACAGCCAATAAACATTGTTTTGCTAGTGAAGCTACTGATACAAACTTTGTAGCATCGGCAAACTATGAAAAACCCCAATCAGAACCCTATAATAGGCGAAAACCATATAAGCCTACATCTGAAAAATACAATCATTGTAGATATTGTAACATTTCACATCATCAAGGTGAGATGTGCGACAAGAACCCCGCATATCTTACATATCTACAAAACATCATAAACAGCCAAGATAAGGAACGCAAATCCTTCAAAAATGCACGTAAATGTTTCCTCTGTAAGGCGTACGGACATTGGTGTCATGCTTGTAAAGGAAGGCAAATGACCAATAAAGCAAATGCCGCCTTATTTGATAGTTCATCATCAGATGAAGAACAATCAGAGAAACACCCTGTGAACTCAGCACAGGCTTTTGACATGTTTAATGCAAATAAATGTACTGTTTGTAATACCTTTTATGAAGATGGCATTTTGACATGCGGCCACTCCATTCCTATTGCCAATGAAGAAGCTAATTTGGTAATAGATTCCAAAGGCAGAATAAACATCCACCAAGGATATGTGAATGGCAAGCCTGCTACAGTCCTTCGGGACACCGGAAGTTCACTTATTGGACTAAAGAGAAAGTTCATAATGCCTACAGACTATACAGGCAGGCACGTAACATGCAGAACATTCTCTGGAAATATTGAAAAGTACCCACTAGCATGGGCATATATTCAGACACCTTTCCTCACTGGGAAAGTAAAATGCGCAGCATTAACTAACCCTGTGTGTGATATTATCATTGGAAATTTACCAGAGGTGAATGATATGCCTCATGATATAACATCTGTTTGCATTGATGACAACATAACATCATCACCATCAAATGTCATCATTGATAATGTTGTATCACCAAATGAATGTATGGTAGCTAATGTAGCACTAAGATCTCATGACATCATTGATCAAACTGTTTCATCACCATCTGATATCATTGAATGTGTGAACGCAGTAACTAGATCTACTGCTAGAGTGCAAGATGAAATTAACCAAACTGAGGCTATAGAAATGATTAGCCCAGGGGTACTACCTCCTAAAACTATGAAGGAGACCTTTGTAACAGCCCAAAAGGCTGATCCTTCATTGTGTAAATATTTTGACCTGATCGGCCAAAGGTAACCAAAAATGCAAGATGGCATTTTGCTTTGAAAAATTGCATCCTCACCAGGTACTATACCAGAGGTGACAGCACAACAGAGCAAACTGTTTTGCCGATTGAGTATCGTAAGCAAGCCTTACATCTTGCCCATGATATACCTCTTGCAGGGCATATGGCATACGCTAAGACCAGATCAAGATTATTAACACAGTTTCATTGGCCCAAATTTTGCAATGACATTAAACAATATTGCAGAAGTTGTGACACCTGCCAAAAACTGGTAAAGAAAGGTAACCACCCACAGGCAAAGTTACAAGTTACTGACTTAGCCAGTCGACCTTTTGAAAAAATATCTGTCGACATAGTGGGCCCTCTTAATCAGACAACAACTAGAGGGAATAAATATATTCTAACTGTCATTGATCAATGTAGCCGCTGGCCGGAAGCGATTCCGCTAAAGAACATAACTGCCAATGATATAATGTAAGTTTTCTTCCATATATTTTCTCGGATAGGATTTCCAGACACTATCCAATCAGATAGGGGAACTCAGTTTTCGCCGCATCTACTCAAGCCTTTCACCAAAATGTTGGGAGTGAAGCAATGTTTCAATTCCCCGTACCATCCTCACTCTAGTGGGATAATAGAAAAATTTAACGGCGATTTAAAGCACATGCTTGCTAAAGTCACTCAAGAGCATCCCAAGAACTGGGACGTATATTAACCTGCTATTCTCTTTGCTTATCGCGAGGTACCACATTCTAGTACAGGTTTCTCTCCTTTTGAACTTATCTATGGTGCCAAACCACGTGGCCCATTGAGCATCTATCATCAAATGTTAACTGAAGCCACTCCTTTACTTAAACCCATATCATCATACGTATACGTTACATCATTGCGTGAAAGAATCATCAAATCTTGTATAATTGCAAAAGAAGCACTAAAATTATCTGGTGCTACATATAGACAATATGCAGACAAAGGTAACAGGACAATAACGTTGACACCTGGACAGGACGTACTTCTTCTCTTACCTAGTGACAGACATTTATTGACTGAGTCTTGGCAAGGACCATTTAAAGTAATAAGACAGATTTCAGCTGTAGACTGTGAGATTCAAATAAAAAACAAACATAAAATATTCCACATTAATATGCTAAGACCATATTACAACAGAGACAACGAACAGGACGATACAACAGCTTGTACAGTGATAATAGATCATGAAGAGACGAAGATAGTGACGAAATTCCAACACCTGCATTAGTACACGACAAACTGCTTGAAAGATATCAAAATAACCCAAACTTAACTCAGCAGAAACAGACAGCTGCAAACAGCTCATACAACAGTACAACACCATCTTCTCCAACAACCCAGGACAAACAGAATTAGTACAGCATCACATCACACTCACTTCAAACACACCCATAAAATGCAGACCGTACACCATTCCATTGCATTACAAAGAAAATTTACATCAGGAAATCATTAGCTTAGAGAAAAACAACATCATTAGACGATCCCAATCACATTTCTCATCTCCAATGGTCATGGTACGCAAAAAGGACAACACTATGACTCTGTCGACTATAGGAAATTAAATAAAATAACACTTCTTGATCTAGAACCAATGTCCAACTCTGAGGATCTACTGACAGAACTGACAGACTCTAGATTCTTTACGAAGTTAGATATGACAAAAGGTTACTGGCAGTAACAGTAGACGAACAGGGCAGACATCTGACAGCATTTGCCACACCTTGGGGACTGTACGAATGGTGCAAACTTCCATTTGGGCTGTCAATGCCCCAGCGACCATTCGTACGTATGACACGACTGTTGCTATTAGACATACCAAACATTTCTGTTACATGGACGACATTTGTGTTCACACAAAGACAATGACAGACCACATAAAGACATTACAGCAGACATTTGAACGGATCAGACAGCACGGACTGACGGTAAAGCCTACAAAAGTAGACATAGCCTATCAGGAAATATCCTTCTTGGGGTACAAAATATCTAATGGCTTTATCACGACAGATGATAACATCGTGTCCAAAATACTGAAACTCTCACTTCCGACTACGAAAAAGCAAGTCAGAAGTGTGTTAGAACTACTAAATTACTATAGACAGTTCATACCAGATTTTGCTGAACTAACTGAAAAATTTACTAACCTACTAACGAAAGATCAACCTGAAAATATTGTAAACAATGAATGCCTAAAATTTGCATTCCAGAAAGTGTTATCTTATTTTTCTGAGAATAGTTTAAAGAATCCCATTCTCAAATTGCCGATATTACATATCCCTTTCAGATTACGCACAGATGCGAGCTCCGTGGCGATTGGGGCAGTTCTGTTACAGGAACATGATAACATCCTACATCCTGTATATCACGTCTCTAGGAAGTTGACAAAGAGAAACGCGCTTGGTCGACACCACAATTGGAAGCTCTTGCTCTAGTGGTGGGTATAACTAAATTGTCCGGATTCCTCCTGGGACGTCACTTCATTGTAGAGTCTGACAACAGCCCATTAAAATTTATCACTTCAGGAGTACCTACCAACCAGATGATAGCGCGCTGGTCTCTTAAGCTCCAAGATTACAGCTTTGAAGTTCGACATATCGCAAGCAGAACAAACACGATTGCCGATCTTTTGTCCCGTTGTCCGACCGACCCAGTAAGCACTAATGTCTGAGTGCAGTGTGTTAAATACACTCAGACCAACACAGCCATCAGTGAAAGTTTTTCCACGAAAGCTGTGTATGTCTACAATGTAATGTGATAGGGTTCATTCCCACTATATATAGTTTTTCTTATTTTAGTATTACTGTAGTAAGTGTCTCGAATAATTGTGTAGCGTGTGGTAGAAAGCGAACAATATTAAGTGTACATATATATATTACGAAACTAAAACAGTGCCACATTCGCTCTGAACTTACCGCAAGCGAACTATCCAATTTATTAGTGGTATCTGCGATTGGAACATATCCAGTGATATTTTAAATCCGTGTGTGAAAGAGTGAACTGAACTTTGACATTTACACCACTGCAGTCAATCGAAATCCAGAAGTTTTCCAGCGAAACAACGAACACATGAACTATCAGAACATTTACGTTCCGAATCACTACATCAAACCGGAACAAGCGTGTTATAGAAGTTTCAACATCAGCTGTCCGTGTACTTCCGGATAATTTAGAAATTTAGTTCAAAATTAGCAGACGACATACACAACCTTAAAAAGTTATGACGCTTTTAAAATATTTATGAATCAACAATTTCGAATACACGAATTGCGTATTAATATTTTTTTTTCAATTAGTGTAATCTTAGAATCATACCTTGATTAACTTATTCATACTATCGACATTTTGTCGTTATTATGGAAAAGCATCAAGCTATGACGCTGAGAAATAGAAGAATAATTGTAATATATTTGATTTGATAATTTTTGAAATAATGTCCCTTTCATTTAATTGTTGTTACATTATTACACCAGGGGCAGTAAATTGAAATGTATTTGAATATGTGTTGTATATAAATAGCCATGTTGTTGCCAGATTGTTAACACTCCAAGAAGTCATCAACTGGACATGGTATAGGGTTACCGACGTTGTAGACCGACGAAAGAGCTCCCGGCCAAATGAGGTCGGAGCTCGAGCGTTGAATGCGGCTTATATAAAGCCGTATTACAGTCTTACCTGATGTTTTTTGTTACAAAAAGCATATTATTATTTTTTTTAAGAGGTTGCGAGGTGGTTGCTTTGAAAGCTGGTGCTACCGATCTGACTGGGTCAATATTGCAACTCAGGTGATCATCCATCGAGAGGATGAAACTTGGCAAGTGGTAAACATTGAACACCACATGTCTTAAAATACAACTTGCATTTCTTATGTATTTCTATGCCAATATATGTATCCTTATGTATTTCTATACCAATATATAACAACAGAAAGGTCGATTCTGACATGGTTAAAATATTAACCCCGTATGTATATAGAGAGTATACATGAAAGATGAGATCTTTCATGGAAGAAGCCCCGGGGGAGCATGTCAGAATCTGGAATGTCTCCAACAGAGATGCAGGGAACATCGTTACGCCCGCCAGGCGAATAGTCCCCGACCGGAATGCAGGAACATCGTTACGCCCGCCAGGCGAACATTAGTTACCTGCCCGCAGGTGGCTGGCTGATGCGATAGCCAGCGGTCAGGCAAGGACAAAGCAAGACGCGCGCAGTCTGCGTGACGTCAATCCACAGAGAGTGCTTGTACATCTTGTAAGATAGACTGTAAGCTGTGGGTTGTCTGTAAGTGTATTGATGCATTGTATATGTATTGTAATGATCATCAAATGCCAAACTAGATCGTATTGCATGTGACTTGTAAATAAATCCATTGAACTTCGTGTCGTTGTGTCTCAAGTCCAATCATGTTGTACTTGTACTTGTCTCACATGTGTTAGGTATAACGAGCCAGGTTTAAGACCCTGACATACTTTACCAATGCATACAACCAGTGTATAATCATCATTTAACAAATAAATAAATCAGAAAAATATGAAGAACAGTGAGGGTTTGTAGAAGGGCAAAGGTACAACAAATGCTGTGTATTTGATGAGAAAAATAACAGAGCATTCAATAGAAGTCAGTACAGACCTTCGTCTTTGCTACACTGATTACATGAAAGCTTTCGATAGAGTAAGACACCCTGACATAATGACAATGCTGACAGACTTACAATTGGATGGAACAGATCTTAGAGTTACAAAGAACATCTACGGATGTTGAATAATCATATTGTCAACAATCCAACACCAACTGTAATGCTGTGTTCAGAGACGGTGGAAAGAACGCAGGCAATGAATTACCTGGGGATACGGTTTGATCGAAGCCTTGCTTATAATGTGCACATAGACCAGGTGATAACAAAGGCCAGGCGGGGTTTGGCAGCGATGCGGGTGATGGCGGCAGCAAACTGTGAGCAGCGCCATCTATGTCTTCTGTACGAGGGGCTGGTCATGTCTGTTTTGGAGTATGCAATGGCAATCCTGACTCTCAGCCATAAGCAGATAGAAAGGATGGAAAGGATACAGAATGAAGCTATGCGCATTATTCTTGGATGTACAAGATATACAGCATACAGGGCGATGCGCTACCATCTTGATTTTCCAACCATTGAAGAGAGAATACAAGTTTGCAGGGCACGCGCCTACATCAGAATTAACGCAAACACACATCCACTGCATAGTGAAATTAGGAAGGTGAAGGGCAGCAGGTTAAAAAGAGGACGGTCGTGGATGGGTCAAGCCGAAGACATTCTTCAACAGGTGTGTTCACTTGAGGACTTAGAACCTGGCGAGGAGTGGGTGCCAACAGACTTCTGCACATCCTTTTCAGTTTGCATCCAACTAGATAGAAAATGCAGACAAGAAAATCCGGCTGCTGTTGAGGCTGAAGTACAAGCGTTGATTTTCGAGAATTCGCTAGACGGTGACGCGGTCATCTACACAGATGGGTCGGTCGTCCGACATGTGAGAAACTCATGGGCCTTTACAGCTCGGGCCGGAGGGAGAATTGTGAAGGAGGACTCTGGTGCTTTCACTGAAACCACAAGTAGCCTGACCATGGAAGTCATGGCAGTAAGTAAAGCAATAACATGGCTCGAGACACAGACATTCACTAGGGCTTGTTTCCTTAGCGACTCAATGAACATGATCAAGAGGATAGAGGAGGGGTCGATCCGAAGAGAATGGTTGCTGCCTCTGGAGAGGTCTCGGCTGGCAAAGATTAGTTTCATCTTCGTGCCAGGGCATGCGGGAGTACAAGGAAATGAGCGGGCTGACAAGCTCGCAGGTGAGGCTACTGTGGAGGGCGGACGCGCCATGGACCAGGCCGACATTCTGAATGCTCTACGAGAAGTGAGACTTTTGCGAGAACCAAGTGATGACTGTGAATCTACAACAATGGCCAGACTGCGAGAGCAGCAAATTAAAAGAGGGGTGGCCAAACAAGAACACTACGCAGGAAGCCAAAGAAGATTGATAAACCAACACAGAACTGGCGTCGTTAGCCGCTACACGCTGCGGGATTTGCTGAGGAGGGGATCCGAGCACTTATGGACTGAATGGTTCGATGTGCAACGAGGATGATCTGTCGACTAACTAACTATCTACGGAAAACAAGCGGCTGCCATGAAAATGGATAAGCACTATCGTCATCATTATTATCACCATCTTCCACTTTCGCCATCAAGCATCGCGGGGAGGAATAATTGGAGTTCCGGCGCCCTGTGGGTGGCACTGGATAGTGTCATTCCGTGTGGTTGTACAATGTCTTTGATGTCGTCAATCCATTTTCTTCTCGGGCGTCCACTTGCTCTCGTCCCTGATAATCTTTGATGTAGGGTCAGTGCTGGAGTTGATGGTGTTGTATTCTAAAGAGATGGCCAAACCATTTGATCTTTTGTCTTTCGATAAATGTGGCACACTGTGTTGATCCCACTGTCTGTCTGATAACAGCATTTCTTACTCATTCTCGAATTGTTAAGTTGGCAGCTCTCCTCGGGCATCTCATCTCATATCAACAATTGACAACGAAGTGGTGAATTCCAGCTTATCAGGAGATGTGTGCGACAGGGTTGTGTAATGTCTCCAGATCTGTTCTCTCTTTATAGTGAAAATACCATGAGCAATTTAGAGGATATGAAAGGAATTGCATTCGGAGGACAAAACAGCAATAAAGATAGCGGACTATGCAGCATTGTTAGCTGACAGCCAGCAAGATCTACGGCATTTCGTGGATGCGGTTATTGTACACATTGAGAAACTAGGATCGGAATTGAATTGTAAGAAAAAAAAATCGATCATGGTCGTCTCCAAGAAGAAAGAAAAACCATATTGTAACATCCAAGTGAACGTAACTATTCTTAAACAGGTGAATCGGTTATAACTATCTCGGAACAGTCTGATTGACGATGCCTTGCAGAAATTAGATCAAGAATTGCCATGGCAAAGTCTTCTGCAAAATGAAAAACATTACTTATCAACAGAAAGTTGTCAATTCCACTTAGAAAAATAGTGTTGAAGTGCTATTAAGAAACCACATTGTTGTATGCGTGTGAAACATTGACAATTAACAGACTAGATGAGAAACGTCTAATGGTGGTGGAAATGTGCTTTTGAAAAAAAAAAATGCAAAGAATACGCTGGACGGACGTAAAATGAAATGAGACAGTCCTTCAAGAGACAAATGAAAAACGGAGATTGATTGGAGAAACTAGACACTGTCTGCCAAGTTTTGTTGGACATGTTATGGGGAGAAATGGAATTGAAAATGTGGTGACAACTGGCAAGCTTGACGGAAGAGAGCAAGAGGAAGACAAAGGGATAAATACCTTGATGGTTTGGCAGCATGACATGGTCGGGACAAGAACACAGACCTGATTCGAGACTCTGGTGACCATGTGAGATGGCGAACCATGACCGCCCACATCTACCGGCATGGAACTTGATGATGATGATGATTCACCTTTGGATTTATGTGCCCGCTCACTGGCGAAGAGGTGTCTGACGCAGCTGGTAATCCAGCATACCCGCGTTCGAAACACTGGTGCCGGCGATTTGGCAGCAGACCGTCTTACGCTGGTTTTTGTGAAATGGTAAGGGTGCCGTTCGTTCAGAAAGCAATGGCAAACTACTGAACATAAACTTGCCCAGGAATAACAAACAGCCAAAAAATGCTCGCATTGACTGCTACGTCCTGTAAATGATACGCAACAACTTTGCTTTTTTTACTTCTGCCATCATCTATTATTTCATGTCCAAGATAGGAGAAGCTTGTTACTTGTTCTAGTGTCTCCCCGTTTACTGTGATGCTCATTGATGCCCTCTTCTTTCCACGACCAGTTATCACAGTTTTCGTGTCTTGGATGGACCTGAGACAGGATACATTTACATGTCACGTGACATTCACAAACGCCATCTTAGTTTCCGTTAAACAGGTCGGTCCAACATTTTGTGCCTAGCGATTGCTTGATATATTAATATTATTATCTTGTCTTTGAAATGCATTCAATTATTTGGCATACGTTAAGTCATTTTGTTTCTAGCACGTTTAAAAAAACATCCCTGAATGCACAATGAACGTCTGCGGTTTTAATTGTAAAGAAGAAGATCTAGTAGACTTATTATTTACTTACAGGTCCTGAAAACTGTAATTTAGCAGGTTTCATCATGATTTTCAAATTCATTATTTACTAATGAGACCACCATAGAAAGATAGGCCTTGAAAAACCGAATCTAACGGTACAAAGATGATGCATGTATGTCAATTAGAAACAAAGATATGCATCTTTGAGTGTCGTGATCGTAAACAGTACACAGAAATTGAAAGAAAAGATCCCACTGGGCATCTTTTTTTTTCGTGTCCGAGTCAAGGTCATAGCAGAATTTATCAAAGTTTAAGTTCTTATTACTAATAAGATATATATATATATATATATAAAACTAATATTTACTTACAGTATGCCAAATTGCGAAATTATGTCAAAAACGAAGGTAAATTTCAACCACTTCCTGTGTGCACAATGATAGACTGTCCATTTTTCCGGAAGCTGAGATGGCAATCGTTATTGTCACAAGTTATTTGAATATATCCAATCAGATACACATTAGTGATCGATTTTCCTAATTTAAATGTACTTTTAGAACTTTTTTCAGATCTCCACTTTAATGCATGATCTGTTTAACGAGTGTTCAGATCTTGTAGATTGTCAGTGACGGTTTTCATCTTGGTCTACAATAATATAATATAGTCTAAAAACTATTTTGTAAGTTCAAATGCTTCAATTTGAAATTGAATTTCTTCTCTACTAAATGAATTAATGTAAAGACTAAAAGAGTGAAAAACTGAATTCTACCAAATGAAGAACATTTTATGCATTTATTCTAATTGCAAATGACATCTTTTTATTGTTCTGTATATTTTCCATGTTGCAAAATAATATTCCCATTTACTTGTATATTACAAGGGTAGGTCGGAAAGTTATGCACCACAACTATTATCTCAGCTAATAATAAAGATTCATTTATTCATTCAGTAGCATGTCCTTTAGAGAACCTCGCTCCCATAACAACCTACCGGAAAACCTTTCGATCATAAGCAAGATGTCCCGCGTCTTATACACCTATCTGGAGATCATCCGCCACATCCTGCACCCATCTTCTCTTTGGCCTTCCTCTTCCTCTCTTCCCAGGCATATACCCTTCCATTATTGTTCTCATCCAAACTTTCGTGACGTTTCAGGTGACCGAAATATTTCAATTTTCTTTGTTTTATCGACTTTAATAGCCAACCTTCTTCAATATTCAACCCTTGAAGTATGGATGCATTTGTTCTTTTCTTTACCCAAGATATTCTTAGAACTCGTCTATAACATTTATATTCAAAGGCGTTTATGCGCTGTTCAGCTTGTTTAGTAAGTGTCCATGTCTCACAGGCGTATGTTGCAATGGGAAAGATGCATGCTCTTAAAAATCTAATTTTTGTAGTTTCTGTCTGTCCCACTCCATAATTTATTCAGCTGTTTTAGTCTTTGAAGAGCAATTGATAGTCGCCGTTTAATTTCTTTCATTGTGTCGCCGTTGTTGGTAATCAATGACCCAAGATATTCAAAATTTTCCACCACCTCCAATTTTTCCCCATTAATGTATATTTCCTTCTCCATAGTAGTTTTATCTGTATGCATTATCTTTGTTTTTGCTATGTTAAGATATAAGTTTTGATTTTCACTATTCAATTGGGTTGAGGCTATTAGATTTTCTATGCCATCCTGTGTTGTGGAGAGTAATACTGTATCATCAGCATATCGAATCTCTGGTATGTCATGGCCGCCGATATTTAGGGCATCATATAGCTCCCTGTTTATATCATCTCTTACATTTCTCATTATATTTTCGGCGTACAGGTTAAACAAATAGGGTGACAGCACGCAGCCCTGACGGACTCCTTGCTTGATGTCAAACCAATCTGATGCCTCGCCATCTATTCTAACTGCTGCTTGTTGGTCTAGATAGAGCATTTTTATGAGTTGTACTACATGTGAAGGAAAGCCCATATTCCTCATGATTTCCCAAAGTTTCTGATGTTGTACACAGTCAAATGCCTTTGAATAATCCACAAAACATGAGAATAGGTTTACATTAAATTCTCTGCACTTCTCTATTATTAAACGCATGTTGAATATGTGATCTCTTGTTCCTCTTCCTTGTCTAAATCCAGCTTGAACTACGTTAATCTCTTCTTCCATTTTCTTACGAAGTCTTCCCATTATGACTTTTAGTAGAATTTTACTTGCATGACTGATCAGGGCAACAGTTCTATAGTTGGTGCATAATTTCAGGTTGCCCTTTTTTGGTATTGGAATGAAGATAGTTCTCTTCCAATCTTTTGGCCAAATACCATATTTCCAAATCTTTGTACATAATGCATGATATATGTGTATGCTTTCTTCTCCTCCCGCTTTAATTAGTTCAGCTGGTATCTCATCACATCCAGGTGATTTACCATTCTTCAGGTTCTTTATAGCCCGAGCAATTTCATCTAATGAGGGTTCAGGTTCTGTCTCTGCTGTCATTGGCTCATGTATCTCATTCATATCCTCACTGTCACTCATATCATACATTCCACTGCAGTACTCCTGCCATCTTTCTAGAATTTGTCTAGATTCTGTTAAGGTATTCCCCATCTTGTCACAGATGACATTCAATTGAGGTTGAACATTTCTTGTCAATAACTTCATTTCTTTGAACATTTCATAATCGCTTCCAGTCTTATGATATTGCTCTATTCTAGTACAGCAATCTTGTATATATTGATTTTTGTCCTTTCTTGTGTTATTTCTTATTTCTCGAGTTAAAGATTTATACTTCATCCTGCTGTTATCGGATTCATCTCCTTTCTGTTTCAGCTCCCTTCGTTGTTTTATTAATTCTAACGTGTCTGATGTAATCCATGGCTTAAGTTGCTTTTTCTTGGTCGGAATTAAATCTTTGGCTGCAGTTATCAAAATATCCCTAGCTTGTACTGCCAGTTCATCAGGTGTCATTTCTTCTTGTACAGACATCAAGACCTCAAAGCGATTCCTAACTTCTACAGTGTATGCATCCGGTATTTTTGTGAGATCAAAACGAAGTGGCCTTGGTCCTCGGATAAGCTTTTTGAGTTTTAATTTCAGATCTGCTTCTAATAACTGATGATCTGTATCACAGTCTGCACTTCGTAGGGTTTTTGCAGATGTTATGCTTGATCTCCATCTTCTTTGTATTAAAATATAATCTATCTGATTTTTGGTAATACTGTCTGGAGACTTCCATGTGAAGAGTCTTCTTGGATGTTGTTTAAAAAGCGTGTTGGCTATCGTAAACTCATTTTCTGTGCAAAATTCAATTAATTTGTCACCTGCATCATTTCTATTTCCTAATCCAAATTTTCCTAAAACGTGTCTCTCATTTTCAGCTCTTCCTGCACCTACTTTTGCATTAAAATCTCCCATTATTATTGCTATATCATTATGACCAATCTTATTTAATGTGTCTTGTAGTGTGTTGTAAAAATCTTCAATTTCGTCCTCCTCTGCTGTTGAAGTAGGTGCATATATCTGTATGAGAGTTGTGTTTTTTGGACGGCCTTTAAGTCTAATAGTGAGGATTCTATCACTAACTGGATTATATCCCATTAAAGCTTTTGCAGTTGTCTTATCTAAACAAAATGCCACTCCACTCTGGCCTCCGACATCTCTACCAGAATAAATGAAAATACTTCCATTTTCAGCTGTAAAATGTCCCTTGCCGCTCCAGCGATGTTCACTAATTCCTAAAATTTGAATGTTTAACCTCTCAATCTCATCACACACTACTTTAAGCTTTCCCTCATACAGACTTCTCACATTCCACGTTGCTATTCTTAGTCTGACACAGGGGATTTCCTTGGTAACACAGTCAGGATTAACTCCGTCATCACGATTACTAGTACTGGTCCCTGTGTCACACTCTTCCCCAGTGTTATCTGATCTGCCTGGCCTGGGGGTCTCGCCACCAGATCTCTTTCTTATTATGTTTTCTTTCATGGTTGTTATGGTTTCTTGGCAAGTTTTGCAGAAGGTAGTTTGCCATTGCTTTCCTTCTGGGCAGTGACTGTACTAGTCGGTGGCCATAGCCATTGTCTCTACTGTTGAGATCATCTGCCTATCGCCGCAGAGTGCAAGACCATAACCAACAACAATCTGTCGGCTGCTCTCACACTCCATCCACCACCTGCTTCCATGGCTTCACGTAACCCTGATCGGGGGGCTAAACGGGTACTCCACCTTGCCCAAGGGTGTCCTGTAGACTAACAGAGGAAAGGAGGCGTCTTACATCTCCTTTGATAGGGGATACCCCTACCACACTAACCTAAGGTAGAAGAAGATAAAGAATAAAGATAGAAGCATTAAATGTGCACACATTTAAGTTTATAATCTCTTGAAGGTGTATACCAGATTGCACCTCTGTGAACCATTTCTAACCACAACACAAAACCATTGAAATGGCAGAGGTTAATGAGTACATTACAAGCAGATGATTGTTATAGAATTTTTTACCACAGAGAAAGAAACTGCTGTTAACATTCACAAATGGTTGCGTGCTGTTTATGACACTTTTGCAGTCAATAGAAGCAGTTAGTCCCTGGCGCAGAGAGCTTTGGTTTCTGCAATTGGAGATGTAGAACTGGTTGATAAACCGTGCTCTGGACATCCTTCCACAACCACCTGCCGGATCATATTGGAACTTGGTGACATGATTTACAGAGATGGACGAATCACAAGTCAACAGTTGTCCATGCAGCTTTCAATAAGCAAAGATAGTGCAATTGCAATTTTAAAAAAACCTGGGATATTCAAAGGTTTGTGGAAGGTGGGTTCCTTGAGCTCTCACAGAGCACCTTCAGGCCCAAAGGAAAATAATTTGTTCGGAATTGTTGCAGCATTTGATACAGATGGTTTTTTTAAAAAAAATATCAAACATTGTGACAGGAGACAAAACTTGGGTTCATCATTTTGAGCTGGAGACAAAAAGACAGTCAGTGGAGTGGCATCATCCTCAATCACTAGCAAGGAAAAAAATTAAACACAATTCCATCAGGCGGTAAAGTCATGCTGATAGTTTTTGGAACTTTGATGTGGTTATTCTCGTGGATCTGCTGCCAAAAGGTGGAACCATCAATTCAGACATTTACATCAAAACACACACAAAACTCAATCATCGTTACTGCAGTGTTAGGTCTCACAAGCATCAAGAGCAACTGCTTCTCCTTCATGACAACGCACATCCTCACACAAGTTTGCCAACAAGGGATACAAGCAACAAAATGTGGTGGAATGTACTGTCCCATCCACCTTACAGTCCAGACCTGGCACCATCTGATTTCCATCTTTTCAGTTCCCTTATGAATGCTATCAGTGGGACAAAATTTGAAGGCAGTGAGGGAGTGATTAATGCAGTGAAGAAATGGCTACGAGAACAGGACAAAATGTAGTACAAATCTGGGATACATGCTCTTGTTTCAAGATGGTGTAAAGCTGTTAAATTTGATGCTGATTATGTTGAGAAGTAGAAATATTTGCTGCATGCACATGTGCATGAACATTGTGACTAAATTTCATTTGTATGTTATTAACAGCTAAAGAGATAATAATTGTGGTGCATACATTTCTGACCTACCTTCCTACATTGTGGTATTTCCTAGTGACTACCATAATCTGTCTTCTACATTTTAATTCTAACCCTAGTTGTTCACCCTAGCTGTTCACTGTGTGCATCAGCCACATCTACTAATTGTTGCAGATCCTGCTTATTGTCTTCAATCAATACTGTAAAATCCGTGTATCTAATGTTATTGATGTTACGTCCCCAAATGGTGACTCCTCACATATCTTCTACATTTCTGCAAAAATTTTCACTGTATAGGGAAAAAGAATCTGGAAACATTACGCATCGCTGTCGCACATCTCTCTTAATAGGCTGATATTGACCTACTTCATTATCACTCTTTATTAGCTTGATGTTTCCAATATATGTTTTTCGCAAACCTAAGATCTTTCCCATCAGTTTGTAGATCAGCAAGCATCTTCATCATGTTGACATGTCATACTTTATCGAAAGCCTTGAATGAGTGATTAGTGAATATATTTAATTATATTTCCTTTGCCATAGGATCTTAATGTTGTTTAATCTCTGCCTTGCTATTGCAACTCTTCCTCCCTGTAGCATTCATTTGTGAAAGTCTACATTGTTAATTACTGGCTTCTGTGGTGAAGGGGGTTATGGGCAATTTGTAAAACCTCATACTGCGTTCGAAAGACAGCTGCGGGGGAATTGGCAGAAGACAGCCTTGTATTGATTTTCACACAATAGTATGAGTGTCGGTCGTTCAGAAAGCAATGGCAAACTACTGAACGTAAAACTTGTTAAGAAATCACAAACAGTGAAAAAATGCTGGGATTGACTGTGATATCCTGTAAAGGATATGCAAATTGACTTTTAACATTGTTAATTATGGAGCCAGGATATTCACCTTTTCAGCTGATCAACACCAGCAAACAAATGAAAGTAATATTTTTGAGAACATGCATCTTTCCTGTGTCAACATTCAGATGTGGATCATTTCACAATTACTAAAGTAAATTTGATAAATTATACTTGCAGTGTCTGTTCATGTGCTATAGATCATTTACAGTAAATGTTCACTTTATAGATTAAGTTTAGTTTATTATAATATATGTTGCAGGCCACTCTAATGTTTAGCTAAATGTTCACTGTTTGTGTGTTTCAGAAATACACCACTGTTGCCAGAGTTGTGACTTCCTATTTCACATAAGTGCAGCCACAAATAGAGAAGATGGCATCTGATCACATTAAATTGGAGTTTGTGAAACAAGAACTTCCAGATGTGTTCTATGATTACAAAACTCATGCCAGATTCAATAACATGGCAGATATGGAAGGTTGCTGCAGCCTTGAAGACATGGCAGGACACACAGACACAGGATCAAGAGTGACTGACAATAAAATAAGTCTCGCTCACCCTGAGCAAATATCACTTGATGATAGTGGGATTGAGAATAGTTATATCACATCAGTAAACCTTGAGGAATGTGATATATTATCAGAGAGCTTATCATCTACCAATGAAATTAACACTAAACTAAAGTGTGTGGCTAATGAGACTGGTGAATTACAAACTGTAGAAACACCAGTGACATGTACACAGATCTCTGAGAAGTCTCTAGATTATCATGATAGTCTTACCAGTTGTATTCTTGAAAGAATAGAAACAGAAGATGCACAATACATGTCTGATGTTTGTGATTCAATTGTTGGAGTAGACAGATATTTAAACAGGAAGATAAGAACAAAGACAGAAGAAGCAACTTACAAATGTGATGACTGTGGTGCATCTTTTGCTGTAGCGGGCAGTCTGAAACGCCATAAGAGAACATACACAGGAGAGAAACCTTACAAATGCAATGATTGTGGAACATCTTTTGCTGTAGCGGGCAATCTGAAGTGTCACAAGCTAACACATACAGGAGAGAAACCTTACAAATGTGATGATTGTGGTGCATCTTTTACTCAGTCTGGCCATTTAAAGGAGCACATAAGAACACATACAGGAGAGAAACCTTACAAATGTGATGATTGTGGTGCATCATTTACTCGTGCAAACAGTATGAAGCTCCACAAAAGAACACATACAGGAGAGAAACCTTACAAATGTGATGATTGTGGTGCATCCTTTACTCGTGCAAACAGTATGAAGCTCCACAAGAGAACACATACAGGAAAGAAACCTTACAAATGTAATGATTGTGGAGCATCTTTTACTGTAGCGGGCAGTCTGAAGCTCCACAAGAGACACATACAGGAGAGAAACCTTACAAATGTGATGATTGTGGTGCATCCTTTACTTGTGCAAACAGTATGAAGCGCCACAAGAGAACACACACAGGAGAGAAACCTTACAAATGTAATTATTGTGGAGCATCTTTTACTGAAGTGTATCATCTGAAGCGCCACAAGAGAACACACACAGGAGAGAAACCTTACAAATGTAATGATTGTAGTGCATCTTTTACTAATTTTGTCAGTTTAAAGGAGCACCTAATAAAACACACAGGAGTTAAACCTTACAAATGTGATGATTGTGGTGCATCCTTTACTCGTGCAAACAATATGAAGCTCCACAAGAGAACACATACAGGAGAGAAACCTTACAAATGTGATTATTGTGGAGGCATCTTTTCTTCTGCTGGTGGTCTGAAGCTCCACAAGCGAACACACACAGGAGAGAAACCTTACAAATGTGATGAGTGTGGTGCATCTTTTTCTTTTTCTAGTAGTATGATTCTCCACACGAGATCACATACAGGTGAGAAACCTTACAAATGTGATGATTGTGGTGTATCTTTTCTTTTAGCTGGCAGTCTGAAGATCCACAAGAGAACACATACAGGAGAGAAACCTTATAAATGTGATGATTGTGGTGCATCTTTTCCTTATGCTAACAGTTTGAAGGTGCACATAATAACACACACCGGAGTTAAACCTTACAAATGTGATGATTGTGGTGCATCATTTACTTGTTCTGGCAAAAGGAAGCTTCATAAGAGAAGACATACAGGAGAGAAACCTTACAAATGTGATCATTGTGTTGCATCTTTTTGTTATGCTGGTGGGCTGAAGCTGCACAAGAGAACACATACAGGAGAGAAACCTTACAAATGTAATGTGTGTCATTTATCTTTTAATTATGGTTGCAATCTGAATCGCCATAAAAGAATACATACAGGAGAGAAACCGTACACATGTGATGATTGTGGTGCATCTTTTCCTCATGCTGGCACACTGAAGCTCCACAAGAGAACACATACAGGAGAGAAACCTTACAAATGTGATGATTGTGGTGCATCATTTGCTCAGTTTTACAATGTGAAGCGCCACAAAAGGACACATACAGGAGAGAAACTCTACAAATGTGATGATTGTGGTGCATCTTTTGTTGATTCTGGCAGTTTAAAGGAACACATAAGAACACACACAGGGGTTAAACCTTACAAATGTGATGATTGTGGTGCATCATTTACTCGTGCTAAAAGCCTGAAGCTCCACAAGAGAATACATACAGGAGAGAAACCTTACAAATGTGATGATTGTGGTGCATCATTTACTCATGCTGACAGTTTGAAGCAACACAAGAGAACACATACAGGAGAGAAACCTTACAAATGTAATGATTGTGGTGCATTGTTTCCTTATGCTACCAGCCTGAAGCTCCACATGAGAAGACATACAGGAGAGATAACCCTACACATATGATGATTGTGGTGCTTCTTTTACTCATATTGGCACTTTAAAGGGACACATAAGAACACACACAGGAGTTAATCCGTACAAATGTGATGATTGTGGTGCAACTTTTACGTGTATTGACAAGTTGAACCTACACAAGAGTACATATTCATAAGATACATTACAAATGTGATTTTAGTTATGCAGCATTTGCCCATGTTGAATTTTTGTGTGTAACAATTAATCATACACAAAAGAGATGGCTTACAGTTAGGATGATTGTGGTGCATCGTTTACTAAAGCTGACTTTCTGAAGAACCAAATGAGAACAGACACCGGGCTAAACCTTTTAAATGTGATTGTGGTGTATTGTTCATTCATGCTGGCTCATTCATGTACCATGTGAGAAGAACCTGAGGGACACCTTACACATGTGTCAATTTTGGTGATTATTTTCTTTTATCTGACTTCCTGAAACACAAAAGAACACATGCAATGTAGATGTTAGTTTAGTTTAGTTAGTTTAGTTTAGTTAGTTTAGTCGATGGATCAACATCATGGCACACATAATCCATAAGTGCTCCGTACTACTCCTAACTCAAGCCTGAGTCTGGAGAATCCCAGCTCAGTGCATGAACTCCATAGCATCAGCGAGGATCTTGAAATAATTGGGTAGATTTTTAACTCAAAATTTTGCCTCAGGCAGCGCTGTTAGGTTACTCTTTTTCTGTTTCCAACTGCCAAGGTATGTTTTACATGCACAACAATACACACATGTGTCCGATCTCACCACCCAGAGACCAGGGGAAATTTTTTTACCAGAAGTCTATGTGAAAAAATCCCGGCCCTCACCGCGGCTTGAATCCGTGACCTCCAGCACTAGAGATGGACACCATACCTCAGGACCTTTCAGCCCCCTACATACAGTAGGAACTTGTATAAATGTGATGATTGTAGTGCACAATTTACTCAAGTTGACCATCTAAAGTATTATAAGAGAATATAGTACATTGGATAGCAATTATCCTGCAGTCTTATTGGATTGCTCTCTGCCTGTGTTCATGAACTTCTGAGAGATGTAATCCTTGGGATTACCACAAGATCTGCAATATCACCTGTGCAATGCAATGTTTACACAAGCAAGGTTGCAAGCAATTATGCACCAAGGATTGGAAGGATACTGACATTTGCAGATGTTGCTCTTGCATATAGGCAGGGGAGAGACAGTATGCAAATAGCTCACAAGTTGCAGGAGACAGTAAACAAAGTGATCGTTTGGTGTAATCCAGATAAGGCATCTGTGTTATGGTGCTCTCAGGACAATAGGATTGTTAAGGCTGACATCCCAGCTCTGTAATGTGTTAGGGGTGGATGAATGCTAACTGGTTGCAATCAGTATATCAGTTATGTTTCCAGATGTCATCTCTTGAAGAATGTCTGCTGTCCACGGAGACCACTAGAAGATATAGACTATTTTCTCAAAGTATCTTCTAATCTATCTAAACAACACTGCCATCCCTAAGAGCGCCAACAATACAGTCAATGAATACACATCAACAATACACATCAACAAATAGACAATGTCATTCAATAGCACTCGATATTTCCCATTGAAGTAAAAGTCAACAATCAATTTGAAGTGAAAGATAGCCAGTATGATGAGAAATTGCTGACAGACAATCCGCCTATTCAAAAAACAGATGTTAACCTGCAAGAAGACAGTACACAGCCTAATAATTATTGGCAGAAACAATGTGTCAGAAGTCAGCACATACAGAGACCACCAACTGACTGCACCCACATGATAATAGGTGACTCCTTGATGAAAGGCATATACAGTGATCGTATGTCCTCATCACACACCGATATAGCTACAACGAATTCCGCTTCCAGGTGCAGGAGTAAACAGTCTAACAGACAGTAGAATGGAAATTAATGCAAACATTAAGAATATTACAATTCACATAAGGATAAACGACACTGTGAGAAACAAAAATATCACAATTTTTCAGCTACGGAAACTATTAGACATATTAAGCTATATTTTTCAATCATACCACCAAGCTATGGCTCCCAGCGTCAACAAGCTGACATAAACAACAATACCGTAGAGAAATTCTGTAATCAGTATAATGTAAACTACATCAACACCACACCATTCTTTACATCGCAGACAGGTGTGACAAAGAAAAACCTGTACAGAGACCAAATCCACACATCCACATTAGATAGTAGTTTGCTGGCTAAAAATATCAAATACCAAGAAAGGGCACTAAACATGACCAACACACACACATGATGGACAATGATTACTGAAGAATGAGTCTCCCAGGCCAGCCGAAATACCCCCATCACCCCAGATAAACTTCTGCTGGAATCTGACCCCTAAACTCCTACCATTCAAGGAGCACACATGCTACCAAAATTAAATCAACCTCTCATTCCTACCCCCACCCTCACATGTGAAGGAAATTACCAGGAAAATTTCCCTCACTTCACTTGCAAGGAACCCTCACTGCAAACAGCGACACACATGCACAGCAGTAATACCACTTTGGCACACCAAGCCCAAGACAGCAGTGGGCCCCATAGCAGACAACAACAGGTTACGCATCATTGGAGCCCAGAACTTATATACTTGATGCAATTTAGTCCTGCCACACTGAATCAAGCCCTTATGATGTCCCTACAATACAGATCTGTGAGATAGGATATGTATTAAAAACTGAACCCTATATGCATTGATACCAACAACAGAGCTTCCTCCTTGAACTTTAATTGCTTGCTTTTTAACGTTTATTTCCTATGTGGGATAACCAATTTTAAACAGAAACATTGACTTGTATAGTCATTTATTCATTCTTTTGGATAACAGCTGGTTACTTAGCTTGTGAAGTAGCTCTTTCAAGTTAATCAGTTGTATGTTCATATGTTTTAATTTGTTTTGTTCTGTGTTTGCATTATCTTTTTTAGTCTCATTAGTTGAATTGTTATAATATTGTCATTTGCATATTGATTTATATTACTGGGATTTGGTAACTTAATGTAATTGTGAATTTATATGATCTTGCATTTTTGCTTAAGTTTGACTAATTTACACTCACTCCATGAGTGAAATGTCCGAGAAGTGGCAAAACTTGCTCAGTAAGTCAGGAATACATATTGGACATTTAAACATATCCATCCATCCATCATGTGCCATGCCAGTAAGCGTGGGGGGTCATGTTTTGCCATCTCACTCGATCACCAGAATCATGGATCAGCTCTGTGTTCCTGTCTTCTGGGTCTTCCTCTTGGTCTGTTCCCTTCGATCTTACCAGTTGTCACCAAGTTCTCCAATCCATTTCTTCTCATAACATGCCCAAAAAATTTTGACTGTCTGCATCTAATGTCTCTAATCAGTTTACGATCTTCGTTTGTTTCTTGAAGGACCTGTTCATTGGTCTTTCTGGCTGGCCATGGTATTCTTTGCATTTTCCTCAGAAACCACATTTCTACAGCCATCATATGTTTTTCAGCTTGACTGCTCATTGTCCAAGCTTCACATCCATATAAAAGTACAGGTTCTATGTAGCATCTCAACACTCTTTTTCTCGTTTCAATTGACATCTTTTTATTGGTAAGTATGTTTTTCATCTTGCTAAAGGCTACTTTAGACATGGCGATTCTTGTTCTAATCTCTTCAAGGCATCTCCCATCAGATGTTATTACTGTTCTGAGATAATTGTACCAATTCACTTGTTGAAGAATATTCCCATTTACTTGTATATTACATTGTGGTACTTCGTTCTTCCTAGTGATGACCATAACCTGTGTCATTTTACAATTTAATTCTAACCCCAGCTGCTCACTGTGTACAACAACCGCATCTACTAAATGTTTCAGGTCCAGTTCATTGTCTGCAATCAAGACTGTATCATCTGCATATCTAATGTTATTGATGCATCGCCCCCCAGTGTTGATTGCTTCCATATCTTCAATATTTCTGAAAATACTTTCACTGTACAGGGAAAACAGATCTGGAGACATTACACATCCCGGTCTCACACCTCTCTTAAAAGGCTGATATTGGCCTACTTCATTATCAACTCTTATGGCAGCTTGTTGTTTCCAATATATGTTTTTTACAAGTCTAAGGTCTTTTCCATCAATTTGTAGATCTTCAAGCATCCTTATCATGTCGACATGTCTCACTTTATCGAAAGCCTTTGTGTAGTCAATAAAGCAAAGGTGTAGATCTTTGTTTACTTCTATAGATACGTTCAATTACGGTTCTCAGTAAATACACAGCATTTACTGTACCCTTCCTTCTACAAACCCACATTGTTCTTCTCCTATTTCAGGTTGTATTTTTCCTCCTAATTCTTTGCATGATAATTCTTAGCAAAATCTTCGTGATGTGGACTCATTATACTATTGTTCATTATACTAATTGTTCGATGTGATCACATTCCAAGGCTCCTGATTTCTTTGGGATTGCAATAAATACATAATTCATGAGGTATATTTCCAGTATCATATATTGTATTAAGCAGACTGGTAACTTTATCTATTTCATATTCTTCTAAAGCATTAATCATTTCTGTTGTGACGCTGTCTGAACCGAGGGTCTTGCCAGATTTCATATGGTTAAGAGCATTCTGAACCTCCATCTTCAAAATTGCTGCTCCTTCATTATTATTTTGAACATTGTACTGTTCGTCTCTGTTATCGTCATAAAGGTTTCTCACATAATCTGACCATACATGTAAGATCTGATCTTTTTCTATTATGACTCTTCCATCTTTTGTCTTTAGGCAGCCTGCTGATGTACGTGTTCTTTGATTAGTAAGCTCCTGCATTCTTTTGTGCATTAGTTTCGCATTTTTACTGTTTGTGTTGTTTATCAATTTCTTCGCAGTTTTCTCAAGCCATGTTTCTTTTGCCTCCCTACATAAGGTTCTGACTTTTCTGTGAATTTCTTCATATTTGGCAAGATTAATTTTGTTCTGTCTTCTTGTTTCCATTAGTTGTAAAATTTCTTCAGTCATCCATGTCTTATGGCCCACTTTCTTTAATTTTGGAATAGTTTTTCTGCTGCATAACTGATTGAATTCTTCAGCATTTCCCATTGATCATCTACATCTTGAAATAGGATTAGATCACACAAAAAATCAAAATTTTTCTTTACTTCTATGTTAAAATTATCTTGTATTTCTTTGTCAGTTTTCAATTTGCACAAGTCATATTTAGGGTTTCCTGCTATATACTTGACTTTCTTTAACTTTACCCTCAATATGCCTGTAATTAATCTGTGATCACTGTAACAGTCTGCATTTGGAACTGTTTTTACGACTGTTAACGCATTTCGAAACCTTCTGTTAATCAGGATGTAATCTATCTGGTTTTTAAGATGTACGAATGAAATATTTAAACATATGAAACTTAATTAATAAACTGCCAGAGTTATCATTTATTCTTAATTAAAATTTTCATTTATTCGGCCTTAGTGAAAGTAGATTAAACAAAAACATTTCAGATAAGGCCATCTCTATCAAAGGGTATAAAGGTTTTAGAAGAGATCCCTGTAGGAAACAGAGACAGGCATAGCAGCTATGTTTCTAATTACTAATGTTCACCATAGCTAGACTTTGAACTTGCAATAGAATTATTTGGTAGAATAAAACTTCAAACTGCACATCCCTGATAATTGGCTAACTCTATCGTAATCCAGTGCTGGACACGACTGATACAAAATCTTACTACCATGGTGGATGTGGTGTTCGCTTCAAGAAGGAAATTATACTACTCGTCGGAGACGTTAACATTACACCAACAATCCACCATAATCTGGGATATAACTGCATCATACATTTCCACAAATAACAACGAGCTACTAGAGTAATAGAATCATCGTCATTTCACGAGTCGAGATCACGATCTATGGACTTGCTCAGACAATATTATGAATGCAACAGTACCCATTGTGCATGAGCAGACTCACTACCTAGTATATGCGGTAACGTGGTCTAGAAAAGGAATTAAAACTCGCTAAACACAACCACAGAAGGTTATAAATACAGAAGTTCACATAAAATTCCACAAGAAACGCATTTTTTACAGTGGACTGATCAGTTCACCTCCAGACAATGTTTATCAACTCCTGACCCGGATGATGCTCTGGAATTCTGATGAAGACCTTTATTGATGTGTTTGATAGACATGTGTCATCCAGGAGGTCGAGTAAAACATCACGTCAACGCACTTGGATCATCACGCAGGAAAGTACTTGAAATTATGAAGATCAGAGATAAGCAATAAAAGCGGATCTGCGGCACATACCGATACTCTTAGAAACAAAGTTTCAGTATACCATATGAAGGAAAGACAAATTACTTTAAGAACTTATAATAGATAAAACCAATGTAAGGATATCGAGGAAGGCATTAACACCTTGACACAAGTATAACTTCCCAATTCTTTACCATCAAATCATATTACATGTGACCAATATCCAGTAATTTTTTTTCAAATTGACATAGACCAGTTGAAGGCTTCAATACCAAATTCTCCTTGGCAACTTATCCTTATTGTCATCGTTTTGTGAGAATAGATGCTCCCGGTATATTCTTTCTGACATACCACTAATGAGAATCACTGAAGTATTCACTTACCTCAGTACACTAAAAACAACCTCATCTGGGTTAGATGGAATTAGCACCGATTACACCGTTTGGGCTGCGCCAGTGATCTGTATATCACAACTATGTATATAATCAGTGTCTCACCAAAGGCCACTTGTCCATCAAGATCTCAAAATTGCTAAAGTGTACCTCTTCTTAAAGCTGGTTCATTGGACAATGGTCCTCCGGGTAACAAGTACAGAACCATTTCCTTAATTTCATCAATATCTAAACCACTAGAAAACAGCCATAGAGTAACATTACAGTATTTAGTTTGCAACAAAGCCTGTAATTGTTGACAGTCATCAGGATTTCGACCAAAATATTCTTGCCATACGCCCTAACAAACATGATAGAAAATTGGCACCAGAATATAAACAACAACAGTCTGTGTGGAACTGTGTTTATTGATTTCAGAAAAGCATTTGATATGACAGACCATGTTATTTTAATTAAAAACCCCGAGACAATGAAAATTGGCTTTAATATAGTCACTCTAATTAATAACATCTTTTCTATCAAACAGAAAGCAAGTAGTATCACACAATAAATCTCTGTCTCAAACCACTACCTTCAATATTGGAGTACCACAAGGCTCTATTCTTGGCCCTCTATTATTAGCCATATATATATTAATGATCTACCTTTGCATCTTTCGTCATCCTGCAATCTATTTGCAGACAACTGTACAGTGTATACAAATGCTGAAAACTAATTTGCTGGAGTCGTCTTGGCAACAAGAATTAAACAATGTAGTTAGATGGAAGCTATGCAAACCGTTGCAAATTACATCACTAAAACAAAATCAATGTTATTAACACCAGACAAAGACTTCAGACTCTCACACACATCACTTCAACTTCACATCGATAACATGCCAGTAGAAAGTGTAATTGAGCACAAAACATTAGGCTTAATCATTGATAGATAACCTAACCTTTAATTCCCATGTTCAAGCGCGTCATTAACAAACAGCGAAGAAAGTCTACAAACTCGCCATAATTAAAAATGTCCTATGAGACACAGGAACTATTCTATACTTCTCACATTCAGACACATTTTGACTACTGCTCTACAATCTTGGGACGGTTTGTTCTAATATCAAGAACCAAGCGACTTTACTCACTCCTGAACAGGCCATGAGTTTAATTTATAGCAAACTTTATCTGACAATCTAGCCTGCATAAACACTCTCAGTTACTACCACTCCTGTAATGCCTGCTTTTCAATAAGGCCAAACTAATTCACAAAATACTACGTTGAATGCCCCAATTACCTTTGGCCATATGTTTAGAAATATAGTGCTAGAACACAGTAACGAATTAAATATACTACACAGTTCCGAAGCCTAGGCTTGACTTATACAAAACAAGCTTAACGTACTCTGCAGCTCAGCTGTGGAACAATCTTCCACAAGAAATCAAAGACATTACCAAATCCCTATACATACAAATCGCAAATTTATTCAAACACTATCTCAGTACGGATTTACCTTCCCCCTTAATAATAGAAATAATAATAATAACAAAACCCTAGTATAACAGCCAGTCCCCTTTTGGTAGGCCAGTATATTCCACATGGCTAATAACAAGTTTCACACTATTATCTAATATTACTGAGTCATGTAGTTTTGATGTTCGCATTTTGCCCATGCCTTTATAATGCATATCATTATATTGTTGCTGTTCTCTGTTAGCTTAAAAAGATGTAATGAATTAATATGTATGAAAGAGAATGATAGAAGGGCAGAATGTAAGACGGGCCTGCGTGCCCAATTCTTAACCCTTTTAAAATAAAGTTTGCTCATTTGTTCGTTCATTCGTTTGTTCGTTTTTATCCAACAAAAGAACTTGACAACTTCAGATGAAAAGTGATCAATAGAACAGAAGAATTTAGTACAGACAGCTGGTCTGAAAATATAAAACAATATACAGATTATAAAGCCTAACTGTCTGTTTGAAGGTTCAGAAGGTATGGAAGGCAAGTCCCTGCTGGCTGGCTCATCATTGAGCCGATGAAATATACTAGGTCTGTCCTGGTCAATGAACTGTCCATAAGAGCACAGACACATCCACCTTGTACAGTCCTCCACTGGCAATGTTAGGGTGACCTGGGTCCTCATATACTTAATTAGGCTTGATGGTCCACAAGTGAATTTTTCTTGGAGACTCCTGGGGTCATCGCTAAGCTATGGAGTTTTTTCCTTTGTCTGATGCTTTGGTAGGCCATCCTGCGGAAAGAGACGGGCCATGTGGGATAACACCTGGTGCAATGAAGTCGATCCCTCTAAAACTTTCAAGACTGTTTAAAGGTTGATGGAAAAATCTGGTGGAAAGGCTGTCGAGCCTCCCTCTTGATATTGTGAAAGGTGTAGCTGACTCCCGTCTGCAGAATCTTACTGTTATGTATATATTACCATGTTTGATTGGCTGGTGTGACTAGGCATTGAAGAGGTATCAACACATGATGCCTGGATTGACTTCATTGTGATACTCTGGAACCGTTTCTGTCACTGGACATTGAGCTGGAGTTTTGCAGTTGACTGGAATTCCCCTGGTTTGTTCACCAGTAGTTACACTACACTGGAATTGGTTGATCGTTGACTTGAAGTTGGCTGGTACCATAACCTGTTGTATAAAGAAAAGGATGAAATAGATTTTGAAAAGTCGACTCAAGTTTGACTAGTACCATACCACTTGTATATCATAAATGATGAGTTATCCTTTGAAAGTCGAATTGAAGTTGGCTGGTACCATACCAGTTGTATATATAAAATGATGAAATAGATTTTGAAAGTTGACTTGAAGTTGACTGTAACCATATCAGATGTTTATAAAACGATGTAATATTGTGAACGTCAACTGGGAGTTGACTGATGTTTTCTCACTTCAGGAAGATAACCCTAAATAAGGTGGGCACCTTTTAATAGAGAATTTGACTCCTCCATTTTTCACACCGTAGATCAACAGTTGTGTGTTTCACAATGTTGTGTTTTATACTACAGTATCGTGGAATGATCCTCTTTTGACAGGATCATGATGTAAACTCACCATGGCGGTCTAATCCAGTTTTTATGAGCGTATTAAACCTTCACCAATTTTTGCACAGGACAATTCCACTTTTCTTATTTCCATAGGTCTTTAGCATAGAACATAGTGTGGAACATAGAAGTTAGAGTGATCTTGGTTTTACATGTAGGGAAATTGTGGCCTACCAGAATCACAAAGATGAGCAAAATTTCATCCATCTTTCGTGAGGCACGGATAATCTCCTCCCCCAGATCTGTTGGTTTTGTCCCCCGTGCCTTCCCCAATTCCAGAAGGGGTGGAAATAGGTTGGGGATGTGTTGGGAAGACCAGAACCTGCTTGGTTTCGTTACAAGCTCTCACAATAAATGACAGAAATGTTGAGAGGGAGAAGGAATTACCTTTGACAGAATCCTGTCATTCAGGGTAGAAGGGATTCGTGTAGAAGGGATTGTTACAAGATTTAAGAAGGGACTTGGTGCGCTGAAGGTCATGGCAGCAAGGGACATAGAGGAAAGGATGTTGATCATACATGCGTGCGTGTGTGTGGAGAGAGTGATTGAGCGAGAAATGGTGGGAGAATGTGTCAGTGCATGCATTCGTACTTGTATGTGTGAGAGTGAGTGAGGAAGTGTGTGCATGCGTCCATGCGTTCATTCGTATGTGTATGTGTGAGAGAGTGTGATTGAGAGAGTGAGTGTGTGTGAAGGATTGTGTGTGAGAGAGTGAGACAGTGGGAGAGTTGATGTGTTAGTGTGTGTGTGTGAGCGCACACATGCATGTGAGTGTGTATATATGAAAGAATACAGAGAGAGAGAGCGAGCAGATGCATGTCATGTAACACGCATGTTATGTAACGCGTGAATCCATATGGTTTGTGTATTCTCATCTGTCATATTAATCAGTTAAAATACCATTTGATTTTATCATGCATATATAAAACTCATGTTCATTACTGTAGTTTCAGTGAGAGAGTCAGTGCGTGTGAATGAGAGACAGAATGAGTGAGCGTGAGAGTGAGTGAGTGTGTGTGTGTGTGCGCGCGCGCGCACGCGTGCGTGCCTGCCTTCTCGGTGTGTGGGATCATCACTATTTTTTCGTCACATACTTTTTATGTACACACTTTTCTCCATGTTTAACATTTTTATGAGACTGCTCATGACAATTGTCAGTGTATGTGTGTGAGTAAAGTGTGGGAGTTTGTTCATACTAGTTTCAATGCTAATGTGAGACATTTTGTATGTGTCTAGATGTGAGGAGGTGTGAGTGTGTGTGGAGGATGTGTCTGAGTGTGAGGATATGTGTGGGTGGGGTATGTGTGTGTGGGAGTATGCATTTGGATGGGTTGGGGTGTGTGGGTTTTGGTGGGTAGTGATATTAGTGGGATGTGTGGATGAATGTGTGGTGGTGAAAGTAGGGGTGAGGGAATGGATGTGGGGGATGTGTGTATGGGTGGAGGATATGTGTATGGGATGGGTGCAGGGGATGTGGGTGGAGATGTGTGGATGGATTGAGGAAGTATGTGTGGGTGGCGGGGTTGTGTGGGTAGGGGATTGTGTTGGGTGGATTGGGGATGCAAGGGCGGGTGGGGAGAAGTGTATGGTGTGTGGGTTTGAGAGATATGTGTGCAGTGTGTTGGTGGGGGATGTGTGGCATGGGGTGTGGGTGAGGGGTTTTGTTTGTGGTGGTATGGGTGAGGATATGTGTGTGGGTGGGGGCGAGTGTGGTGGGGGGATTTGTGGTGATGGGTGCAGGGAATGTGTGTATGGGTGGGTATATGTGTGGGTTGAGTAGGGATGTATGGTTGTTGGGGAAGTATTGTGGGTGGTGGGGGTGTGTGGGTGGGGTGTGTTGAGTGGCTTAGGATATGTAGGTGGTGTGAGGGATGTGTATGTGTCAGGGTGGGATGTGCGTGAGTGGGTGGAAGATGTGTGTGGGTAGGGGTATTGCGATCAAGAGATGTTTGGCTGGGGGTGGGTGTTGTGGGAGTGTGTGGGTGCGTAGTGGAGGTGTGTGCGTGAGTGAGTTGTGTGTTGGTGGACGGGTAGGGAATGCGTGTGTGGGTGGGGAGAGGTTGGTCGGTGTGTTGGTTGGGGATATTGTGTGGGTGAGGTATGTGTGTGTGGGTGGGGATTTTTGTGGTGTGTGGGTGGGGATAGGTGGGGTGGATGGGTAAAGGGTATCTGTGTGGGTGTGGGGTGGGATATATGTGTGGTATGTGGGTTGAGGGATATGTGTGTGGTATGTAGATGGAGATGTGTGGTGGTGTGTGGGATCTGGTTGGTGAGGGATATGTTTGTGTGGCGGTGCGTGGGTTGGGGATATTGCATGGTAGTGGATGTATGTGATGTGTGGGTGGGGGATTGGGTTAAGGCATGTGTGGGTGGGTGGGGATTGGGGTTAAGGGCATGTGTGGGTTGGGTTGAGTATGTATGGTGTGGGGTGGTGGGTGTGGGTGTGAGTGGAATTAGGGATGTATGGCTGTGGTTAGGGCGATGTGTGTGGGGGGGGGGGGGAGACGGGGAGAGGAGGGAGATGTCAGTTGTTGGCGGATGTGTGAGTGGATGTGTGATGTGTGGGGTTGGTTTGGGGATTGTGTTTATGTGGTGGGGAATATGTGGTCGATGGTAAGATGAGGGCTGGGGGATGGGGTGGCTCATTTTGAGGTGTGGGTGGGAGAGGATGTGTGGGTTAGGATGTGTGCTTTGGGATGTTTGGGTTGGTGGGGGGATTGGTTTGGTGGGTGGCGAATGTTTTGGTTGGGGGAACAACGTGAGGGGCAGTGTTGTGTGGGTAGGGGAATGTGCGGAGGGGATGGAATGGTTTGTTTTGGTGGGTATGTATGTTCCCTTGGGTTGTGTGGGGTCGGTGGGGTGGTGTGTTTGTGTGGGGTGGGGTGATGTATGGTAGCTGGTAGATGGGGCCATCATAACATGGTAATTTGCCTTGTTTATGTTTCCAACATTCATTTCACAATGTTTAATTTTTCTTCCTATGTAAATGTATAATGCCTTCTTGATGAACGAAAGACGAGTGATTGCAAGGGTCGAATGTAATACGGGCCTGCACGCCCAATTTGTAACCCTAATAAAGTTGATTTGATTTGATTTGATTCTCTCAATAATTGAATATGGATTGGGACAGCTCACAATGTCAAAGAGTTAGCTGGTGAAACTAGAGCACATACAGAATGAAGCTATGCAGGTGATATTGGGATGCCCAAGGAACACACTGGTAGTGTGTATGTGATACATCCTAGCTTTACCCACAGATTGCAGACAGGTTCAAAGTGCTGCAGGTAATCATTCTCTGATGTCTTCAACATACGAACATTCTCCCCTCCGTGACCCTTGGACAAAGTTAATTGCTCATCTGCAAGTCATATTTAGGGAGTGTTTT